>JAGFPH010000209.1:0-39392 GCA_018207615.1 Philaenus spumarius
TTTTTATGTCAGAAAATCAGGAACGTTTGTTAAGAGTCAATGCCACAAACAAAATATTTGTACCTATTTTAGTTTGAGAAATACATATTTGTTTCGATACTTAATTTACACACTGTATAAAACATTGTTTTTAATTTTAACCAATTTGGTTTGGGCCGTTTTTCGAGCTCCGCGGTATTAATATTCTTTCTTTCGTTATATACAACGTACTTCTTTCTTTTACCGACACTCTTCTTCATGTAGTTCCCTTTTTGCCACTAGGCGGCGACTCGCTACAGACATCGTTAATTGGAACTTCGCCAGCCTTTATCTGAGACTCGACCAGCTGGTAAATCACGTGACCCTACTTTAGACCGATGCACGTTGGCTCTGTTAGACCTGCGATGACTGTCCGTTTTGTTAAAGTCGCCTGATGTCATGGCTTTGTTCTGTTCTCGTTCTTAATTTTATAATGACTTAGTCGCGAGTTTAACGACTGTGCGATAATAATTATCATGTCATTATTTTAAGTCCTATTCTTCTGAATACCAGGTATGTGAAATTATGTTTGCCAAATTGAAATGTCTTTTGCTGTCATTCTATTTAAAGTTGGCTTTGTTATAAAACCTTATTTGTAAGTTTGCTACTATGTAAGTTTAAGCCTACTTTAATTTTGTAAATAATTTGTCAAACTCTAAAAGTATAACTTAAATTTGTGTAATTCAATTTTCTTCTTTAAAAACTTTCCGTACAGCCTAAATATTAAATTTTTATGTAACTAGCCTATTTTCAAACTAAAGCCTAGCTTGAACAATTTATATAATTTTTTATACAAATTTAAAACTGTGTAATCCTTAACAGATAAGGACCTTTAAAAAGGCTATAATTTAAATAACTGTATCTCCGATATATTTTGAGTTTATAACCAAATAACATTTTAAAGTTTACCATGTGGTCATTAGACATGTAGTAACAGAAAGTAACATGACAAGTTAACTTTGGTTAAGTCTTGCATTAACAATTAACTCTTTTATTTTAAAATACCTGCTTGTCATCTATCATCAAAAATATTATAAAGGCAAACTCTTAACCTAAAAAGCTTTTCACCATGCTTGGTTTTATAGCCTACTTTAATTCTAAAAAAGATGTTATTTTGTTTTAATGCAGTGTATTACTGGTGGAAGTACCACACCATGTTCTGGTCTTAATTGCAAGTACTACTCATATGTTCTGCTGCTAAAGGCAACTCCAACATGCAACTTTAATAATTATTTTCTGCAACAGTGTTTTTCTTCAAAATAGCTATGGACCAAAAATACAATATTTTCTAAAATCTGCAGTGAACTTTATAAGAAACTTTTTGAATAGGCTGTGTACTTTTTTTATGTTTTGTAACAAATGTATAAATCTTAATATATGTCTTTTATAATTAATAATACTTGGGAGGAGCAGCTATAGCAATTTTCGGACCTCAGCCCTTAAAGGGCTCTATTAGAAATTATATATACTTTTTTTTTACAGAGAGACGTCTCACCATTTCATTTTTTTTTATTATTTAATTATACTTAGCTTTACAGTTAGCCAACGACATAGATGTTACTTATTAATAAATCCATGGTACTATATGTCAAATTTTGTAATTTTGTCTAAATTAATTTTTGTATAAACTTTGTAATCATTATTAATGGGGAGGGTTTTTCATCTTTTAAATTTTTAGGGAGGGAACTTTTAAAATTAAACTTAAAATTGTAATCTAACCTTTTTCATTTTTTTGTATTTTAAGGGCATGTAAATTTTCTATTTTTATTTACTAAGGGCATATACATTTTTAATTTTTGGTTAATAAACCTAAATTGAACCTAGTTTTTCGTTTATTGAGTTAACCTCAAAGTATAATAATATTTTGTAAGTGATCAGCTGAGACATTTCTGCAGTTTGGTGATTTTTGTTTTAAAGGTAAGTCTTTGAATATGTCCAGTCTATGTGGCCCAGTATAGCTTCCGATTCTTTTAATTAGTTTTTGTCTAAGACTGGTACATGTTGAACATTCAATTCATACTTGTAGTTTATTACTTTAGTTTTTCTTCTAACAAAAGTGTTTCTCAAAAAACATTTTAGACACTTGTAAAGCTGATCTGGAAACCCACACAAATGGTACAGATAGTGCCAATTAGCATGAAGCGCGAAGAGGGGATTGTGCAGTCTCCTACGCCGGCTTCCACCACATTTCCCTCTCGCGGCGGAGTACAGTCAGAGCACCGCTCCACACGTTTGTTTGCCGCCTGCCTACCTAACTCATGTCTGCTCTGTAGTTGTGTTGACTTTTTATCTACACCTTTTGGTGGTGACTACTTAAGACTCACAGTCGAGTAGGAGAGGGTAAGACGTTACAGCGCATGCTCAAGTAACGCTTCACGCTGCCTGGCACTATCTGTAGTAACCTACATTGCACTTTTGATGTTCTATATAACATACAGTTTGTATAACAACAGGACAACGGCCTCTTTTGCATCCATTCTCTGGCAGTTCATGTTTTTGATTTTCAAAAACATCAACCAAAATAATATCAATATCAATGATGTGTTGGAATGTCATTGTTTTCTCTTGTATTTCCGTAGATTAAAGACATTGTCAATCTTTCCCGAAAGGTTGACCCGCATTCTGGCTCAAAGTAGTCATACTTTTTATTTCGCCTGTACTGGCTTCTGAAGATCTAAGTGGTTATTGCTGTTTTATGAAAAGAGATAGAGAAAAATGGTGAATCGTTAATGGGCTGACCTTGGCAATTTTCTGTAGACTATGATAATATGATGTTTCTTGGTGCCAAGAATTCTAAACAAACAACGGAAACAACTAACATTTTGCTGCTTCTACTCTAAATCATGTAAAGCTAGAAAGCTTCTCTCGAGCCTATTTGAATGCAAAACAAATATATAATAGAACAATTTTATTGAAAGTGATATAAATGTATTTAGTTAGGATTGACTTTGACATGTAGGCCTACTAATAAATGCTTCTAATGTAACATTCGTATTTTTACTTTGTTAAAAAAAAAAAAATTAAAGACAATACTGTCTTGAACAACCATTATAACAATATTTTCAACACATTAAATTTATAATTACGTATTAATAAATAAACATTTAAAACTAGAAGTCTTCCTTTTCCAACTAATTTCATAAAAATCTATTTAAAACAAAACAATTAAATTATTTAATCTTTTCTTTGTGAAGATCTTTAATCAAGGGTTTCTGTATAAAAAGAAAAAATAACAAATCATCTAGGATTTAGAGAATTTATTATTTTGAAAACTTTAGATAATAAGTTAATAGACTAATAAGTATCTGCTTCGGTTAGAATAATAAATGAAAACAAATTTTGTAATTTTTCAAGTTCACACACAATAAGATCTACGTTATTTAAGAATTGATAGGCAATTGTTACTCTGAACTCTATTTCCTATCTATCCCGAATCACTTAGTTGGTTAAACAAATAAATGCTAACCTCTAATCTTAACTTAAGACTATTAACTGTCTAATAGTCTATTGTTTAAGACTTAATTAATTTTATTATGTATATTATAAATTTTTCTAGTGTTATATATTATAAGTTAAAAGAGACCTAAGTCTAATTCTTGTTTTCAGAAAAAGTATTGTAACTGTGAATCACAAATAAATCCTTGTCTGATTGTAATGAGTATACAAGTGGGATTTAATCAAGTTTCATATACATAATTGGTTCGGATAGGTTTCTAAGACTTTTCATTGTTTTTATCCAACGCTTGTTTTACTTTTAGTTAAGTTTAATAAAATATCAGAGTCTATGTCCTACTCACAGCAAAGGTGATCTGGAATTAAAGTTCAAAGGTACATTATTGTTTGATACACAAATCCCAAGCAGGATCAATAGTGATGGGCTTTAACGTTGGTACATGATCCTCCCAACAACCAAACCATCCTTGGCTGAATGGCATAGCAGTACACTCCATAACTCACAAATGATCAAACCTTGTCTTGTAACTGTCTTGTTTGAAAACTAATTCATTTACTTTACTGTAAATCACTTGTTTTTGCTCAATGACAATTGTTTCTATTAAAACAACTAAATATAAACATTTTCAACAGTAAAGAAGTCTAAAATGATGACTGAATTATTAAAATTATCATTAAAAAAAATGCACTATTCTTCTATTATCCACCACATATGTAAGATTTGAAAAGTTAATTATAAAGTTGGTACATCTATGTTCATAGTTTCTTCTTCAGCGGTAAACCATGAAGCAGTAAACATATTCATCTAATTTTGTTAAAAGCTTTTGAAAATCGAGGGACTGTGTGAGACCACATTCAATTGTGCATATATACATATATTATATCAAACTGTACTTTATAAAATTCCAGTTGACTTATTGAAATTCATAACTATTGAGAAGTAATCTATAGAAAAGATTTAAATTATACTAAATATTTAGATTTATTTTACATCTGTTTCAATATTTATTTATTTTCCACTATTGAAAAATACCAACAATGAATATATGTAATAACAAAGTATTGAGCAAGATTTAAACCATATTTATATTTTTGTATTATTATACTTTATATATATTGTTAGGGTTTACTTTGTTACACTCACACATACCTTTGTACACTTAGGAGAGAACCAATTACAAAACAAGAAGGTAAAAACAAACATATTTTATGTTACATTTATTAACATTTATTCTTATCTAAAACATTGCATGGTACTTATCATAAAATACAGTTTCAATTCTTTTAACTTATGAATATTTATTTTATTATGATACTTTGGTTTGTAAATTTGTGCTTTAATTACTTATTCTACTTATAGCTGGGGAAACATAAATTATGATTTTGTTTAATGTACATAGTCTCATGAAATATCTCGTTAAGGTGTGTGTTTTTAAAATGAGAACAAATTCAAATAAAACAAATATGTAACCTTATTTAGGTTACTTTACTAAACTTTAATTAAGAAATTATAAAAATGATGTTAGATATTACAAAACGTTCAATAAATAGCTAGTATGATACATTATAAAAAAGATACTATGGTAAATATATTTAAACACAATTTATATAACAAACAAAAATGAAGAGACATAAACAACAACACATAATTTTTATCTAAGGTACACACATACACATAATGTATTTTATGGTTTGTGTGAAGTTTGTTTAAAAAACCCCTTTATAAAAGTCCTCTTTATATTGCACATATTATGTAATCTAACACTGGTAACAAATTCGTAAACATGAAACATAAAGTTTACATTATAAAACAAGTGTTATATAAGTACAAACTAAAATAACAATAAAATACCTAACAAAATAGGGTATAAAATAATTAAATTTAACTGTAAAATAAATTAAGATATATCTACATAAAGTATTTTAAAACAAAGTTTCTAAAATATATAATGCAATACATATATATTGATTGATAAGTTTAAAGTTTCAATGTCATAAAATTTGTGTATACATTTTGTCTCCAGTTTTTATAAATAAAAGTATTAATAATTGGTATCATTATTTTAGACTTACAAATCATAATTGTATTTCTGCAGTTTCAGAGTGAAATAAAAATCATTGAATTCGTTTAGAGAAAAACATATTTATTATTTAATTATAATAATTTTCAACCTCAAAAATAATATTGACAAAATAAAGGAGAGAGCACTACTGTATTTTTCAAACAACTTTGTTTAATGTATCAAGTAAATTTATATTTAAATAATAAAAAAAAAAAACAGTTTACATAAAGAATTTAAAATAGACACAATGTATTCTTACTAAAAAAGTTTGACATATGAAGTTAAATGTTATATTGTATCATTAAGGCACTGAATTGTCATTTTAGATTTGAATTTTTTAAATTTTACAGATAAGAGATACCATCCAATAATGAGTGTAAAATTATGAACGTTATTATTCCATTTTTTAAAACTTAAATAGTGCTATTAAGGTAATGTTCACGCATAGATGATTAAAATAAGCCAAAACAACAAAAATAAAAGATATGTCGGCTGTATTAAACGTACAGACACCATCTCGGTCGGTCTCCGAAAACCAAAAAGATAGAAATAACAAAAATAATATAAGGTTTAGTAAACATTTTACGCCAAAGAAAAAAATATGAATTCATAATCAAAACAAGTAAATACACAATTTAAATTCTTTGAACTTTTCTACAGTTTTAGATCCCTTATTTTAACTAAAATGCTGTGTTAATTACTACACTGAAGCGTTTTGTGTAATATACATGTTAAGTAAATGCATTGACCAGTTAAGTGAAATTAAGTAAAGAAATACTACATGAACTATACATATTTTATAAGTAACAATAATAAATTGCGAACACATTTTGATTTTCAGGTGTGCTTCAGGGATTGATCCTTAAATTATTGAATACTGAAATTATAAAAGAGAGTCACAACCTAGAAGATAAAATACCTATACAATAGTTTTCTTTATCTAGTGTTGGCAGTGTTATTTTTTTAAAATATGAAATAGTAATATGACAATAATAATTAATATAGTAATCTAAAAACTAATATTCACTACAATGGAAGGGGGTCCGAAAGAAATTAAAAAAAATTCAGTTTAACCTTCATTTTAATTACAAATATAATTAGTTTAAATAATTTAGTATTATACATAATTTTTTGTTTAGACTGAATTAAGTTAGGGAAAAGAAACTAAAGTCCAGTAAATATAAACTTTTGATCCCTTCTCGTTAAGAAATAGGTTTATCTATGCAACTACAAATAAAAATCATAATACTGACTCTTTAAATATTCTAGGAGTTTGTCTTTTTATTTGATTTAAAAATTTAACAATAACCATGTTTAAAATAAAAATGACTCTACCCATTTGTAGATAAATAAGTTTGGCCTCGGTTACGAGATAAAGGCAGTTGAAGGTGATTATTTGAGTTGGTACGATACTATAACCTAAGGTAGCTAATTATGTGGTGTGTGTGGTCTGGGAGGAGGCAATGCCAAGGGTGTTACTGATGTATCTAACTTTCTTGCTTCATGTTCGAGTAGCATTGCGTCTAGTGAAGGATCTTGAGAAACAGTTCGTAAAGAATCACCCAGAACTTGCCGCAACTCTTGCATTTCTCTTCCAGCTCTAGAACTCCGTGATACATAAAGCTGGCGTCTTTTAGCTTCATGTAGTAACTGGTCTTTCAGGTGTTGAATCTAATTTAAGAAAAAATAATTGCTAGCTGTTAATTTGTACTAACTTTTGTAGCCATAACCAAAATAGATATGTTTCATTATTACAATTAATAATTACATAAATATATACTTGATTTAAAAAACATATTACTTCAAGTAATTTTAAACTAAGACAAACTATATTACCTATTTCACTTAGACTGATATGTTAAATAGTTATTTTCAGGACTTCCAAGAAAGTAGTTTAAAAATGTCAACTTCTCTCAACCGAATTAAACTAATACTGCAGAAAATTCTTTAAAGCACTCATAATATAAAATATTATTTTCAATTCATAAATTAAACTTATCTTTCAAAAGTAACTGTAAAAGAATTGTTTTTAATATTATATTAACTGTAGTTTTATAGATATTTAGGTTACGAGCTGTTAACGAATGGATTGCAATGTGATATCATTTTTTTTATACACCCAAAATGGAGAGAGTATTATTTCAAAACTACATAATAGGGATAAATGTCCAGCAAATTTATATTAATTGTTTTAAATGACACTTCAGAAATACACTAATTTAAGAAATTTGTCTAAATATTTTTCTTTTTAGTAAATTTGGTGAACTTAAGGCAAAGATAGAAGTTACAAAATCTGTTTTGAAAGCTAAATGACTAATATACTTTAATGTAGTTTAAATGTTAAATAAGTATATATTAACAGCCCCACGTTATGGAGCTATTTTATAATGTAGTATTTGCTTTATTTTAAATGCCCCATGTTATGGAAGCCATATTATAATGTAAATGTTGTAAAATTGTTCAAATATGATCTTATTACCTATTGACCCTACTCAATTCAAACCAATGGTTCTAAATTTTGAATACCTATATAAATTTGGTTTTATCAAAAGTAGGTCATTAATCTCCAAGTTCTAATACTACTGAATAATAACTAGATTATGTTATATTAACATATTAAATGGTCATTTATTATCTTTTATTATACAAATATTATTAGTTATACAATCTCAAAATATTTATTTCAATGCCCCTAGGCTTAGCTCAGTCTTTGTAAAACAATTTGGGTTTATAAAATATGCTTTAGCAATTAATTAGATCTCGGGATAGATTAATTGCTTTCAACTAAAGTTTGGAATTTGGTGAAGTGATATTAAATGAAGATATGTGAAGTTATGATTGTGCTGTGGTGTGATTAATTTATGCGTAAAACGTCTACAATCTTGAATGTTTATGATTTTGACTTAGGCCTATCTTGTTAATTTTCAGGGCTTGTTTGTTTTAATCTTGAATTAATATACGAGTGGTTTGTTTGTGAAAAGTTGTGTATAATTTTCTGTTGTTTAGACCGAATAGTATAGATCGTTGCTCTTTAGGCTTAATTATCAAAATGATCTGGTTTCATTTGACTTAGGTTAGCACTTTGTGGATATAGGTTATGTTGCTAATATGCAATGTCGGTTTTGTAATTAGGTTACCGGATTGAATAAGGTTATAGGCTATTTTCTTGTTTTTTTTAAACTTAATTATTTGATGGGATTTGGTACATTATAATAACCTAGTACATTTTCCTCAATTTATATTTTGAGTACATTTAAGATAGTCATTAACTTAGGGAAAGAGGAAAATTGCCATTTCTCAAGGTTTAGTTAACCCTTTCCCTGGTATCCCACAGTAACTCGTAGCGATTTATTTTTTCCACTTCCCGCTTTTCGTACTAATCGGTAGTAGAACTTTAAATGCGAATAACTTCGCCATCTTTTGGAATATTTTAAACCTAACTTCAGAAATGTGTTCAGAGAACATTTTACAGTACAGTTGTATTTGATTTGTAATTTCTTCCAGCTGCTTAGGGTTTTAGATCTGTGTTTATAATCATCTGTAGCACAACTTTTGTAAACCAAGAGTCACGTAAAACATGGTTAGACTGAATTTAAAATACATGGTTAATTTTTTGATTTATTAAATGTAGTTTTGTAGTAATTAAACACAAATAAAACAGACGGTTTATGGTCTAACAAATATAAAGTGTCTCCTATCATTTTTGTAAAAGTTATAACTGTGAGTGAACTTATTTTTCAACTTCACAGTACTCTTCACAGTACTGCGAACTTTGAGTACTCGCACAGGCCTAGTTATTAGGAACATGCTATTAGTCTAATTATATTGACATATAGTTACCTGATTTTCCAAACGGTGTATCTGCTGACGATACGAAAGTTCCCTAGCTTCTAGCAGTTTTTCTGCTTGAAGTTGTCCTGCACGATATCGATCTATGTCTGAGCTTCTGTCCAGTGTTCCTCTATAAAAGAAATATATTGTGCAATCTGTCATTGCATTCAAAACTCATTATACAGTGAAATTTTTATAATCCAAAGTGATTAGGACAAGAGGTCCTCTGCATTACAAAATCATTCGGATTATCAAACATAGTATATAAATGGTCCTAATAAGACAAATATACAAATTAATTGTCTTAAAAATTTGTCTGAAAATAATAATAGGCCAACACACTAATGTAAATGACAAATAAAATCTGTTATTTAACAAATTAGTACATAATGTAAAAATCCTGTACATTAAAATGGCTTTCAAGTGTATTAATATAACTGATGGAATTGAGAATCATCGAATATACTGCACAGTAATTTAAAAAAAACATTGCAGAAAGTATTAAAAGGAAATTACCAAAAACTGCCTTTTTTGCTGCTAAACCTTATAGTTTTTAGTCAGAAACAGTTGTGATGAACTGCAGCACTTTGGTGTTCTCATACTAATTCATGGCAGTTTTGAATGCACTAAATGCTTCTGCATGGTCCTGGCTCTTCAGTATTGTCATCATCACTATTGTTATCCTGCGTCAACAGCATTGGCCTCAGTAATGATGTTTAATATTTCCTCATAAATGTTAATTTGGTAGCTTAGTACATTACTTTTGCATCATCAATTGCATGAAAATGTCTTCTGCTTCCATTTTGATCAGCTATTTTACTAGTGACATAATCAATGTTATTTTCAATAACAACAAGCTTAGGAAAAGTTTATTCCAAAATTGTTAAAAGTTTTTGTGAGTAAGGTTTTCCCAGAATCAACTAGCATATAGTCTTTAATGCTTAATTTTTTGAAAATGTAATTACCGGTACACTTTCCTCATCTCTATTAGCAAGCAACAATTGTCAAAACATTGTTTTCTTGTATATTTTTTGGTTTTTGCAATAATGTTTTTGCAATTGGCTGTAAGAGGGCTTGAGAAGGATTGACAGGGATGTTTTAGCTCAAGATGAACTTTATTTTAAAATCACTGACAAATGTAAATAAGAGATTATCTCTGTTAATTTTATCTAGCTAAAATTGGCAAGATTACTAATGAACCTAACTAACATGTACGCTTCTATACAGACATGTTGATAAGAGAACAATGGGTCCTTAATTAATTATGAATTAAAAGTTGTTTCTTTTTTATGTATAATCAATAACCAACAAAGATAATAAACAACAGAACATTTTATTAATTACAAATAAGTTAAAAGTTATAAGGAAAAATATGACAGAAAAATCTAAATTTAAAATAAAATTTTTGACAGAAATAATAATTTTGAAATGTTAATAAACTATAGGTTGTTTAAATATAGCTTAATTCTTTTAAAGTTTTTCGAATAAAAGTAATTCAACAAAGTAATTAATAAAGAGTAATTACTGTAAATATATTCGGTTATACTATCAAAATTACAGAAGGTAACAAAATTCCAATTAATTTCAATAGTTTATAAGTTATAAATATTTTTAAAATTATAAGTTTAAGAAATTTTAAAGATTAACATAGAAGATAACATACAGTAGAACCGCTCATTTCTTATACATTACTTCTACAAAGGTATTATTACCTAGAATGTTCAGAAGCTTTTAGAAGTGCTATTTCTGATTCCTTTTCAGCAATTTGTGCTTCAAGCCGACGAATTTTCGATTTCAAATCTCTATTCTCTTGTTCCAACATATTATTGCTATATCCACCACTGTGACCACATTCCAGAGAAGCTTTTTCTGGTCGTTCATAACTTTTACTTCGGCTTGACTGAATTTTACGCTCCAAACTTCGCTTTTCATTCTCCAAGTGGCGTACCTATAAATGAATTATTCAAGCATTTTTATTGACTAATAATTAGGCCATTCTTAATAATAAAAATCCAGTAGGCCTATACACTAAGAGTATATTTTGCTTAAATGCTAGTAATAATATTAAGAACTGCAAATATAATTTAAGTGTGATTATAAAAGATAAAGCAATATATTAGTATAACATTTTTATTATATAGCACGAGAAATAAAGTGATGTAAGTATCTGGTTCTGGTATAATAATAAAAGAATAGTGGAAAGACATGGAATAAAAGTTAGAAGTAATCAAAGCTTGAATTTGGTTAACCTCAAAATTAGACCAACAAATTAATAACCTTTTTTAAAATTGTTTAAAACTTTTCGATTTTTTTACTAACTCAAACAAATTAACATTTAACAATCACAACTTATAATAATCATCATTAAAATTAATTAAACTCACTGTGTCAAAATTTAATATAAAAATTAATGTTTAACTTAGTTGTGGAAGTAGCTTAACACTATTCTTATTAGTAAAATGATCATACAATGTAATAAATAATAAGGTAGAATTAAAGTAATTGTATTTTTATTTTATCAACTAAATAATAATTAGTGAAATGTAAGGTAACGATTTAAGTCCAGCAGTGAAATGTAAGCAAATGGTACGATTTGGATTTACTTAAATGACAACATCTGCGTCATTTAAGTCTTTTGACTAGATCTTTTACGAAAGTACACAAGTGTTTTAGTTACGTGTATAAACTTTAAATTTAAAGTAAACATTTCCGATGGCATATATTTAATCAAATAAACGGAATATGACAATTATTAGCACATCAGCAAATGTTAAACGAATTTTTAGTAAATTAAAATGAGTAAGTTTCAAAATATAAACTTATTTCAGTAAAAGAAAAAACTAAATCAAATAGAAAATAATTTTTGGGGAATGGTTGTTTGAATTTCCCGGCAACCATCGGGACATTCCTACAGTTAATTCTTTAGCGTTAAAACGTAAATTTGTTTAATTGTGAAAGTTTAAAAAGTAAAAATTGAATATACCACCAAGAAAAGAATTTTAAATACTATTAAAGGAAGATTAGATCCAGAAACAAAATTGTATTTCATAAAGAAGAAAAATATTTGGTATACAAAACTAACACTAATCAAAAATATAATTCAACCTTACAGCCAGTTGAGATAATATCCATGTACAAATTACTAATTTCCATTTAAAGAAGAACTTCTACATTTTTTTAATTGAATAAACTCTGTTTAGAATAGAGAACTTTTAAATTAATATTAATTAAAACTAATAAATTAAATTACTTGTACTTTTTGGACTTGTATTAAGTACTAAGATTGTTAGCCTAGATAATATTTATTTGTCACTAATTAAGCCTTAACATATTTATTTTTTACAGATGTCCATTTTAACTGGGCCGCTATTGTGATCTCCAAGAATACAAGATGTACAGCAAACTTTAAACGGGGGACTTCACTTACTTTTTACTGAGCATTAAAGATATGAATTTGAAGTTTAAAAAATTTGCCGTCATTTTCCAATATGATGGTCGAATTGATAATTTGTAATAGAACACTCTTTATTTTATGGTATATTCAAACGCTACAGACCATTTACAGACTTTTTAATTTATGAAAATTTGTTCATCAACTCAACCGTTTAGAAGCTAGAGCACTTAAAAAGTCAAATAATAATTTTTTTCCTTATGTGTTTAAAGGCCAGTTTAAAATTATTTCAAATTATTTAACTTTTTTATTTCATGACTGACTAAATATTTTTAAAATATTGACAAAATAAAAAACAAATTGTAAAATGGACATATATTGTAAGCCTCCTATCTCATGAAAATAAATACTTTAAATTATGGTAACTCTAGACACAAATTTTAGTTGAGCCTCATCGTTATAAATACTCGGAACAGCCAGTGTCAGTGGCGCACCGACGGGAGTGAACGAACGGGACCTGTCCCCACAGAAGGTCTTTTTAGTAATGTGGATTGTATTTTAAACTAATCGATCGTTGAATACGTAGTCGATATTCAATTCAAAATTACATTATTTATGATTAATTTCGTGATGTGATCACGAAAAAATAATCGTTCTTTTTGAAATAAATATGATTTTTATCCTAAGCAATCATGATTTTCTTACAGTGATCTTTGAGCCTCGGCAGTCTGGTTCATGAATTGACGGTATGCGTTGATAATATTGAAAACCGGGTGTTAAATTTCCAAGTTATATGGGATGTTGAAAGCGCGATGCTGGTAACGTGGGTCCCGTGTTATACACTGCGTTTTTTAAGTCTTTTCACTTCCAAAATGAAAACCATAGTTATTCTACTATGGCCTCTCTGGTAGCTGCGCTCCATATAACTTTGTTCGGCATTGATAGCGCCCGCGTCAATCCACGTTGGCAACGCTCAACGCCCGGTTAACTTAAATTTGCCAGCATTGATAGCGATCGTATAACATGGCCCACAGAAGGTCCATTTACTCAATTAACTGACGTTAACGCAGCGTTATCAGCGCTCGTATAACGTGGCCCTATAAGGGAGCGCGCTGGGGTGCTGGCTAGACCGTCACTCAAGGTCAGTGCGGGGTGATCTTGCGGAAAGAATGTTTATATTGCACTATTGTCTGACTCAAGCCCTTCACCATTCACTTTAAAAAAATATATAATGTTTCAGACTTTGAGATAGGTTAAAGAACTTTCATCCGTTTAGGATTTGTTGAATATATTTATAAATACATATATATATATTCTGACCTGAGCTTAGACCTCCCCCCCCCAAAGCCAAATCCTCGTTGCGCCACTGTCCAGAGTGAAGGTGTGTTTTGTTCACCTTGACAGTACAGTATAGTAAATAGAGTGCAATATGTCTGTTACTTTACTTTAACGGGTTTTGTAAAGCTTATTTTTGAGATGGTCTCAAACAAAGAAATCTTTTTTTCGGAATATGCGGGGTCCATTTACCAGAGAAATGGGCGTTTAAAAGGTCCCTTGCTGTTCAGTGCTGATGATCTATCCTGTTGATAGAACAAGTTAACTCTAGTGTTCAGAGAAATATTATCTATGGGTACAATCAATATGTCTTCTATAAATTGATGATACCTGACAGCTCAAACAACCTTGGTAAAAGTGTACAGCTAGTATCCTCCGCACACCAACAGTTTATGGAGAACCTAGTTTGATAGTAGCCCTCTCTAATTCTAAGAAAGTTTTCACTAACCCAAACATAACAGTTTTCTCGGTTAATTATGCCTTTAATGGAAAAGTGTGTTTTATGTGTCCAAATTACATTTGGAAAAAAGTGCGGTAATATCTACAAACCCACTGCAATACTCTAACCCCCTTTCTTCGTCTCTAGGAAGTATAGCTTAAACAATTGTAGGTATGATATCTGTGAATTTTCAAACGAACTCTTTGAAATACCACACACAGCTTCTACTTCTCTTATGCGAGACGTAGGATTTGCCTCAAAGCATGCAACGATATCGGTTTCTACTTCCTCTGTTAGGACTGATTTTACACGATGACGTTTCTTCATGAACGGTCAACAACTTCTAAGGTTTTCAATGAGCTTTTTAAAATATTTCCTGTCAGGAGCTTTCTTCATAAGTAGATGCAGCCGTGGAACATTTTCTTTGGCTGAGATAATAAGCCTTTACCATGTCCAATTTTTCTATATTTGTAAATTTCATTTTATTAGTGTAAAATAATAAGCTATGAAATTTAAAGTTAATGCTAGTTTCAGAAGAAAACAAGCAAGTAAAACTTAAGACAACACTGAGTTGTAGATAAACATTAATTGAATATATGGCACTAATTTGAACTCGAATCAAAATTTTATAATAAATAAATGAGAACAACTATAAGAAAGTTTAGCAGTTAATGATTAACCAAATACATAATATCAGCTAATCGTATTAAACTGCACTTTAAACACATAAGGAAAACTTGGATTTTTTAGACTTTTAAGTGCTTTAGCTCCTAGACGGTTGGGTTTATAAAAATGTTTTACGAATAAATGTTTTAAAATCGAAAATTTGGTATGTAAAGTTTGAATGTGCCATAGCATGCCAGGTGTTACAAATTATCAAGTTGACCGCCATATTGGAAAGTGGCGGCAAATTTTTGAAATTAATTTCAAATTCAAATATTTAATTCTCACTAAAAAAAATGTGAACTCACTAGTTTATTTGAGGTAAAGAAACACTCGTACAGTATACAAATAATACAAATTCGTGAATCAAATGCGTGTGTGCTCTAAAGTTTGGCGTTAGGATAATTGACATTCAAGATAATTAACATTCGGATAATATTGAACTTCTGTAATTGGTGGCAAGGAACTAAAAAAGAGATGGTCATAAGTTCCACACAATATTATAAAGTTAGATTGATTAGAAAAAATGGTATTTCATTTTTAAATAGAAGCATTTTTAATAAAAACATGTTTGCCATTTAAACAAAAAATTTACCTTACCTCATATTTTGTTTTCAAGAAATAATATCATGGATTTTTTGTAAATTGCAAAATATCCTTAAATTTGGTTTTGGAAGTAAGAATAATATTTAAAGATAATTTTACTTTGAATGTATTTCTAATTTTACAGCAGAATTTCATCCAATAACGATTATGTGCTATATTTTGTTAATTATTATTTTCTTAGTGCCAAGAAGCAAAATAATACATATTAAAACTCACTAAGTGCATGTGGTACGTACTTTTAACTTGGAAATATTGAAATTCTGAATTATTGCTGAACGATTTACATATACGAATTGAAAATAGCAGTTTACAATTGATAATTAAAGTATGCAATTTATGTGCAAGATCTTAAAAATTGCCATATTTAAGAAAGTTTTATTGCAATTTATGTGTAAAAACTGAAAATATAATCAGTGCAAATAATTAGATTCATAATATTTTGTGACACTGAAGTTTCTAGAGAAGTGAAGTATTTGCATGCTTCTTTCATTCACATTGTTGGTTCACCTTGTCTTGCAGAGTTTCAACTTTACTTTTCAGCTCACTGCGTTCCCTCTGTACTCTTTGTATCTCACCATCCCTACCTTCATTTCCAGATGATTCTCCTGGCCAGTTAGCCAGTCTTAGCTGTGATTCTAGTCCTGCTCTTTGTACTTCATTATTAGCCAGTTCTGTTTGTAAGCGGCCATGTTGGTCTTGGAGATGTTGATGACTGCGACGAAGTTCTGACAGATTTTGTTGAACGCTGTCTAACCGTTCGGATAGTACTCGTCTTTCATTCTCACTATTGCTTAGTGATTTTTGTAACTAAAATAGAAATGATATATTAACTCAGGTTCATTTTTATGATTGCTGGAGCCATGCAAACATAAGTAATATGTTTAACAAATTTATATCTTCAAAATGAGATCACTTACACAACTGCGAAAAAACTATAAAGATAAATCTGTGTTTAGTTGATTCATTAAGCATTAGTTAATATTTATTCTTGGATAACTAATGTAGTTTTTGTTAAACCACAAATTTATTATGCAATATAAACTAACCAGTGGCAGCTAATGCATAGGCTGCATGGTTTTACAATCTATAGTATACACTTAATATTTTGTAGAAATTATTTACATCAGTCCATGATAAATATTTAAACTAAAATGTTATCAATAATAAAACAAGTGAAAATCGGCCTGAAACATTGCAATTTACACACAACCTGAATGCATGGTGATGTGGTTCTCTTACAGAGGAAGGGAGAAATAAAACAGCAGTCGCTGCTACAGCAACTCATACAGGCAACCTGCTGTACTTAGGGAATGCAACCCTAGAATGAAGCGATACTTGTGCCTGTTTAAGTAGTCTGCAAATTCTGCACCCAACAAATGAGTTTCTTGACAATGCGTCGTATTGGTATTTTTTAGTACTTCAATTATTTAGTTTTTACTGGTTTTTCTTAAGAATGTGTTTCTATTAAAATGGAATCACTTACAGCTTCTACGAAACTATACAAAAGTTAATTAGAATTACTTCACACTCTCTTCAAGAAAAAATATCAAACCATGGCATATCAATCGTCTGAGAATGTTGTACAGTACAATAATGTTTTGAAGAATTATTGTCTAACAATAAAAAATTAAAAAGTTTTATTACCTCAATAAGGTTTTACCTTAGTTTTTCATCTTACTGTTTACCTTTATTCAATATGGCAGTGATACAGGCTTGTAATTTTGGAAACTATGATTTACACTCAACAATATCCCTTCTGAAAATTAAAAAAAAATTTACTACTCAATCAGTTTAATAAATTATCATTTGACTGGACTAAAACCTCGACTTTTGAATTGTGGAAATGTTTCCAAAACTTTAATGGTAGGTGGTGAGGGTTGTTTTTAGCTTCCTAGATTCCCAGATTTTCAACCCCTAACTTATGCAGGAACATGGAGCTCCTGAAACTTACATAATATACTGTTTATTACCTGTTTGAGTTTTTCACTACTACTTTGAGAAGTTTGACTAGTATCAAGCAGTGTTCTTTGCAAGCTTTGTATTTCTGATCTCAATTCATTTTCAGTAGCTGCAGATCTCTCAAGTGAAGCATTTAACTGATCAATTGTAGATTTTAATGAAGAACATCTTTCTTCGAGACTAGACATGTTGCGAACTTGACTGTCACAGCGTTCCTGTAATTTCTGTGAAATTTTAAGTAAAATTATTACAGAATCTAAGTATTGTATTACTTTGGTAGATTGCATGAATTATAAATAATAGAAAAGTTACATTTCTAAAGTGGTTCTGTAAAGCTGCTTATTATTTTCTTTCACAAGAAATTTTTTTTATAGTGGTCAATAAATATACAACCTTTAGTAGACAAAAAGTAAGTTATTCGCCTTAAATAATGATTTTGTAGAACAAATAACACAAAATCATTATTGACAAACTGCTTAAATTATACAAAATTGTATTTGCATTATTTTTATTGGCTTGAACAAATAGCTTTGAAATGACTTTACACCATATTTGATTTATTTCAATTAATTCATCATTCACTACTGACAGCTTCAATTAGTTTAACTTACTGCAGATTAATGAGGTCTTACTGTATATATGTAATGTGTTATTTATTACCTTGTATAAAATGCCTACTAAGAAGAGAAATTAAAAGAAAATAATTACTTTTGTATTAACATCTTTTTCCTGAAGCACCATTTGAAGGCGTTGAATATCACCATCCAGACCCATACGCTGTAGTTCCAGTTTAGTAGCTCGAGCTTCAGCACGACTTAGCTCTTCCTGCAGGCTTCTTTTTTCTGTTTCTGTGCGACTAAGAGATTGTCGTAATTTCTCCATTTTATCCTACGTCAATTTGAATTATGTTAATTAAACTGTTTAAAACTATTGTGTATTTAATAAAAAAAACTTAATTAAACTCACAAGTTAAATAAATGCTGAAAAGAATTTTAAATTCATAAAACAATTAGAAATAGTTTTTATACACATTAAAAAAAAATTTAAACAACTGCATAGCCATTTGTTGTAAAAAAAAAAAAAACATTTACAGCACTACATGTTTTGGTTTATTAAGGTCTTTTAGTTTAGTGAAAAAATGAATAACTAAGCTACTAAATTAGCTATTTGGCCTGTGCACTTTGAATACTTTCCCTACATTACAAATATTTAGTTTAAACTGCTTTAGTACAGTATTTAATACTATAATGAAAAGAAAGTAACATTTAAATTTTTCACTTAATACCTCATATTGTGTTTTTTCTTCGGAACCACTGCTCACTGTTAACTCCAGTGTTGTAACCTTTTCTCGCATTTGCTGTGCTTCTTCTGTCTTCTTTTGTAATGCTTCTGTCTGTAATAAATATTAACTATAATTAGTTTGTATTATATTTTATAAAATACTTCAGTGAATAATATGTATGATGGTGGTTCCATCCTCTTTAATTTCCTTGTGGTAATTTCCTTATACTCTTATCATAATATTTATTGTGACTACTCTTAGTTTTCTCTTGTATGTGAAGAGTAAATTTGGTTCTAAACTGGATTATGAATACCATTTACACATTGTGTATTTGAGACTTTCAAAGTTAAACATAACTGCAGACCAGGCAAAATAATTGAACGAACAGCACATTTAGTCATTGACCTAACTAGAACATTTTATTTTAGAGTTTTAGGAAGGACTAATTTTATTATTTATGTAGTACAATCTTATTATGTATACTTTAAGCATAAAAACACTAACTCATTAATAATAGCCCACTGGAATGCAAAATAAACTTATACACTTGTTGTTTTAAAATCTATCAGGAACCACTTTCTGAAAGTAAAGTGTATTACAATATTTTATCAGTCGTAATGAGTACCGTACATAATGTTCTTTAAAAATTGAAAGAATGCCAATTTGATTCATAACCAATTAATTAAACTTATCTAGTAAAAACAAAGTAGTAATTTCTTGTTGTATTAAACAAAATATAATTTGTTTATCTGAGGGAAAGCAGGTTGGCTGAAGTTGCTAGTCCAGTCTACAAAATTGCAACCTCCAGCACAGGTTGTATGGGTTAACACCTAGTAATTTGCTATCGATTAAGCTATAAGCTGCTCCCACCTCTTCATTAGTCTTATAGGCATAAAGTAAAAATGTTATTCTTCTTTTTCCTTGTTGTATATATGCCATGTTAAACCTAAATCAAATAAAGAGTTTTTAAAACTGATAATATACTTCAACGAATGTATAATAATAATTTCTCTGACCTGAGATGCTAATGCTGCTTGTTTCTGTCCTAATTTCGCTTCTAAGCTACCTTTTTCTTCCTTACATTGTCTTAAGGTATTTATAGTGGCAGCTAATTTTGTATCACTTTTACTTTGAGTTTCTACAGATTCCTGTAACTGCTTCTTAAATCCCATTACTTGTGTCTTCAAGTCATCCTAGATACAAGATGTTTACATAGTTAGATTGATACAAATGTAAGGTTAATAATCAAAATTAATTATAGATAGATAGAAAAGACTTTATTTTGGGCGAAGTAACACTCTATAAAATTTCATTTCATGTAATACTCTAGATAGGGATTCCCAATCTTTTTCATCGTGTACCACCAGGAGTTTTTATGATTATTCATCTTACCACCTGAATACCCTGAAGCATGTGAAAATTATGTGCAAAGTTGTAAGTGTTTGGGCTTTTTTAGCAATCTGTTTGCTTTGGTAAATATGTAATAATTAATTAATTGTTCTTATAAAACTTAAACTCTGATGTACTCGTCACTACAGAATCTAAATACATAACTATAGATGTAAAAACCAATTTTATGTTATCTTAGCAATAATTACAAATTGAACAATATCATTAAAAATTAATTTAATGAAATTAACAATTGACTTTTATAATTCCAAATAAATAAAATAAAATTTAAAAACATTGTTGGTTTAAATTTGACTTTTGTTTAGTTTTATCCTTTGAAAGCGAGACTGTAGCAAATAACCAACTCTTAAAATATTTAGAATTTCAGGAGATTAAAAAAGTTAATAAAACATGTCTAGGTAAAAATTTACTTTAACTTGTCAATCGATTTCTAAGGGAATTTGATATAATATGAAAGAACACATCTAACTGATTGTAAAAACAACAAACATTTTCCCGGGAAATAATATTTGTAGGAGTTACAAAAGAAATAAAAGCTGAAATTATATAGGTTAAGTTTCGACTTTTCTGCAATATTTCACGTAATTATAACAAAATAAATCACTTCACATACACCAAACACGTAAGAATTAAATAATCTAAACTATATTAACCCCAAAAGTATCCACAAAGCAAGAAAATTTTAAAATAATGTAACAAAGCGTAAATTACGAAAACAATAACATTGAACAATAGAAACTACAGTATAACTGCGTATTTAAAATTGAATTTCATCAACGTTGCCAAATGGAACAATAGGTTATTGTAGTGATTAAGGTGTGTATAAATCTCTATTTGAAACCTGTGTACTACTAAACAGCTGACCGCTGGTCAGAATCTCATTGGTTCTGTAATTAATTAGCCGAGCTTATCACGGACTGAAACGATATTAAATTCCCCCTACTACTATTCCATTCCCTACATGAATTTGCGAATTGCGAATAGACCAAATCATTTTCAGTTAACAAAATAGCTACTATCTGCTGTCGATTGTAATATTTTGTTGTTATTATCACATTATATAATTAGAATTAAAAAAAAAACCTGAAGGTACTAACCTATACTATTTAGTCACAGTATGTTGCCGATAACAGTATAATTATAATATTTCGTCATTATTATCACATTATATAATTAGAATAAAAACAAAAAACCTGACGGTATTAACCTATACTATTTTGTCACAGTATGTTGCCGATAACAGTATGATTATAATATTTCGTCATTATTATCACATTATATAATTAGAATTAAAAAAAACCTGAAGGTACTAACCTATACTATTTAGTCACAGTATGTTTACTTAGTTGAGTTGCCTAAACTGTTCGTTTCTAAACAAAAAAGAACAAAAACAATCCGGCAACGCTGGGAGAACGGTGAGAAAAACATGTCGGAACTTTACAATGTAAATTTCCATAACGAACTTTTGATTTGAAAGTTTTTAATGTTTTACGTGTTGGAGATGGTTAAATATTGGTTTCCTGGCATCTTAATACTATATTTATTAAGAAAAAAATTCAAGTTTGTGTATTTATAGTAGTTTTGATTGACAAGTTAAAGTAAACAAATACCCATGTCTAAATGTCAATACGATTGACAGGTACTGGACTGGAATTTTAAAACAAAATGCAGATGATCTGTTTCCAGACCACACCACTAATTCTGAAAGGCCGAGAGCATTCTATATAACATAAATATTTGCAGCGAGGTTGCACTAGTAGAAAGAGATATATTATTAGCAGAACGAGTAGGCCTACTGCAGATCGCATTATTGAGCGACTACAAATCGTCAGTCTAACTTTTGTCTTTAAACTAAAAGTGAAATTTGTTGACAAAAATGGCATATTTTATGGTTTTGAAGAGTTGTATTTGGACTTCACATACCTCGTGAATCACTATGCGCAGCACCAGTTCAAAGACTGTTCTGTATAAAGTTAAGGTGAGAAAGTAAATTAACTGTAGTATTTAATTAAGAGTTTGAATAATTTGTATCATAGATTATGATTTAGACATGGAAAACCCTCCAAAAATCGATAAATAAAATAATCACGGTTATAATTAAATGAAACCCGTCAATTGTAGGTACAATAGTATAATTCAAAAGATAATAACAAAGAATGTATAATAAAATATGATTTAGGTGTGGGAACACTATCTGTGATGATAGTAGTGTATGTGGCAGCACTATCAGTTAGCTTTTGTTATTAGTGTTGATAGATCTGGCAACACTGTCAGTTAGCTTTTGTGATTATTGTTTTTATCAAAGACAAGAGGATGTATAAATAAAACAAGATTAAATCTTATTCTAAGTTTATTATCATTCAAAGAAGTTGGAAATAGAACTAATCAGGGGTTTAAGGGCAGAGTTTTTGTAACTGAAAAGTGTTACATGATATGTTAAGCATTGTCTTCATGTGCTATTGTTTCATATGATCCCGAAATTTCAAAATGTTAAGGATAATTTGTTTGTTATTATTTTATAAAATAAACACCCTGTAAGTGGGGATCCCAATATATATTTCTCCATGTTTCTAAAAGTAAAGTATGCACTTTTACTGACAAAGTAGATTTATTTATCATAGTTTTAGTCCATGATTCAGCATTGCATTTTGTTTTGAAAATATTTCCTCACCTTTTCATTAAATAAGAGAAAAAACAGTATGGCTAAAATGATAAAATCTTACTCTTTCCCTTTCAATCTGCGCAACTTGTTGCATGAGGGTGCGTACTCCTTTTCTGATTACTTCAGGATCAACATCTAACATTACATCTCCTCGAGCACTATCGCCGTGATCTTGTACTGCAAACAATAAATTTTATTAGTTAAAATAAATCACTCTTTTTAAATATACGGAAATATTGAATATTTTTCATGAAAAACAACACTAACAGTGAAAGGAAGGATTTTCAAAACTATACCGTTACATAAAGAGACAACTAGAGCAATCACTATTTAAATAGTGTATATTTTTTAACAATTATTTTATATTCCTTAGTGATTCATTTACCTCTGACTGGACTCCAACGACGTGAAGGAGAAAGTAGTTTAAATGGAATATTAACACTTCCATCCAACTGTATGCCTGCAATTCTGCGAAGTGTTGATCCGACACTGCTTAGTTTTTGTTCAACATCTTTTTTAGCATTTTCCAATTGAATCAGTTGTGAGTCTAGAGCTCGAACTCTACCTTCAGCCCCTCCAAGACGAGCCTATTGATACAAGTTTCATACTGTCAACTATTCACAGCTCTTCATTAAAAATATTATATTTTGGAAATAATATCATGGTCTGCAAAAACTAGTTAACCAAGAACCAATGGTAATTTTTATTTATGTTCATATTTAGCTGCAACATATTTAGAGTGTAAAAAAAAAACAATACAACTACAGAAAAACCCTGGTCAACCGAACTCGAGTCAACCGAAACCCGGGTTATCCGAAACACCTAAGAAAATCGGAAATTAAAAAATAATAGCCCTATTGTATGTACAATATTTATTTTTTTAAATCAAAATTAGAACCTTTTTCTACTACTTAAACATCTATTAGAAATTAAGTAGCGGCTTTAACAAAAATGTGCCAATTTCAAACTTTTAACTCAATTTTCTCAGAACTCGAATCATGTTAGAAGTCCCTTTCCTTTGAAGTTGGGCCGCCTATTTTCTCCCTCCTCAGAATCAAACCACGAAATAAACAAACTACAGTACTGTATTTTTAAAAGATGGCGGTACATCGATGCTCGAAAACGTTTGGAGGGATGCAAGAAACAATCAAAAATTACTGAGTTTTTGAATGAGTAATTCATATGCTACAAACTATTAAATACAGTATACTGTATATTGATGTACTGTAATCCTAAAAATGTAATTTTAACTTAAATGAAGAACTTAATTGTAGCTTACAAAGAGATTTTTGAATTCGTTTGACCTTCAAAATTTTTCAAAATTGTAGTGTTAGACGTTCATGGCTAAACCAAAAAAATTGTTGCCTAAAACGGCTTCCTCCCATTTAGTTTGGTTAACCGGGGTTTTTACTGTATTGATTCTGATGCCATCAAAGTTTTTGTACTATTTAACTACTTTATTTAATATATCAAATATTAATTTATCTTAATCATTATAAAGTTCTCTGCCTCTTAACACATATTCACATATCTGCTGTCATCCATATTATAATAAACATAATAATGTATTGTAGCTGAACAAAAATTAAGGTATGTCTGATATAAAAATCACTAAAAAATAAATAAATTTGTACCAAACATGACAAGTTCCTTTAAATTGCTTATATTATATAAATTTATATTTTAAGTTATATATCTTATAACTATATAACATATATATATGTATAATATAAATATGAATAAAAACATTAACAGTTTTTATGCTCAAAAAAATATAAAAATAAATACCTTAAGTTCCTGGATTTGTTGAGTTGCATCAGCAAGACAAACTTCTAAATTATGTTTTTGATCTTCAAGTTTACGTTCCTTGGCTCTAGAATCTTCCAAACGTACTAACAATTCTTGCTCCCTTGCACGACACCTTTCTTCTTCTTCATCTGCACGATTTCGCATCCTGAGCATCTCTTGTCGTGCACCTTCAAGGCCACCATCTAGTTCCATAATCTAAATAAAAACAAAACAAAAATATTAATTTAGTATTAAGTTGATAACCTATGTTTTCAACCCAAATTTTGTTGTACATAAAAATAGAAAATTTTCATAAATATGATTTGCTTTGCTTAGTTCAGTTTCTTCAGAATTTGTTATTTATACGGACATCACAATACAAATAACGGAAAAATAGAAATTATTATCCAGTACATTTATTTGTAAGTTATATAATTCTTTACATAATTTATTATTGATAACTGTTTGTATAGTCACATACCAAAATTTTGTTTTAGCCTTACACGAGTTTCTCTAATGAACATACTATATACCTTTGCACACTTGACACTTGAGTAATATAGTGGTTTTTCTTAAATTTTTGCAAATCTAGATTGAGTGGAGGAGGACAATTAGTTCTTTTTTTTTGCAGGTTATAATTGGCTGGTACATTATGGAGCATGCAATGCTAATAAAGAGAAAATAATTGAAAAATAAATTAAACTAACAAACAATTATTACAAATAGTTGATGAACATAAAATAAAATATGGACAAACTTATAAAATAGCAACCCCTTATTACAGCTACAACTAAAAATAATTAATAATAACAGTAACTAAAAACAGATATTACTATAAACTTAAACTAATTAATAACAAATAACTATAAACTTCGGAAATAAAGAAAAACTTTACCAGTAAAACATAACAACAAAACAGCAAATAAACACATTTCAAAATAAAATAAATTAACATAACTGTCAAGATTTTTTTAAAGAACTGAAGTGAAGGTGAAAATATAAGAAATTTGTAATGTATGTGGTGTGAGTGTAAATGTTTATATATATTTTTTTAAGTGTTGTAAGTAGTAACATAGATCATGAATAATAAATAGATCTTGCATCCATACGGGGGCTGTGTGCCGGAAAAAAGGTTGTCGCCAAAATAATACATGATCGCGCCGCGAGGTAGCGCTAGGGAGAAATCTTTTTTTTTTTTGTTTTTTTTTTGCCAGAAACTGGCTGGGCACTGATTTATATCATTCGGCCCCTAGTTGTAATATTGTAAAGAAAACTAATCTCGTTTTTTCTTTTGCACGTGACTGTTTTTATAAAAAAAATTTTTTTTAAGAATTTGCAGTGAGTTTTTAAATAAGATAATAAAAAAGGATATTAATCACAGACATATATGTTACTATAATCAAATATGTGTACATGAGCAGTGTCATTGTCTGAAGTGTGAGATTATTTACCAAAGTGGGAATTCTAAAAGGAGTTTACAAAATAAAAAATAAAAAGTCTGAGGTTTCAATGGATTTAAGGATGGGAGGTGAGGTAGCATCATCTTCTTGCCTGAGACCCGCCAGGCTTGTACCTATCCCGAAAAGGTTTGGGCCTTGGTTTGAAGAAACCCAGATAGGGATGGCACATATATGTGTGTAGTATAAATTTTGTATTGTGACTAAATATTTATATAGTTCTTTCAATTGCTACAAGAAACATATTTATTTCGTGTAGGATGTTGTAATTATTAGATTTTATTAATTCTTCTAGATTTATGTTGTTATAGGGAGGTTTATAATTTTCTGCTCTTAAAGCATTATATATATTTAACCTTAAATGTTCATTTGATGGACACTTTAAAATTAAGTGTTCTAGTGTTTCTACTTGTCCCGTGGTGCACTGCAGGCACTGAGGAGTAAAAAACGCATTTAACATGTGTACATTTTTATTAGTGATGGCATGACCAAAACGAATCCTGAAAATATTTATTTGTTCATATCTGCTGAAGTTCGATTTAAAAAACCAAGGTTTTCGGGGTATTTCCGGGTTTATAGATTTATACCAGTATGCTTTATTCGGAATTTGTAGTTCTTTTACGAAATCTATATGATCTTGTGATCTTAATGCAGACATCAAGTCATTTTTTGGTAAAATGAGCTCTGAAATGGAGTTAGTACTGTCTAGTGCTGCATCATAAGCCAACGTATCAGCAAATTCATTTTGATTAGTTCCTATATGGCTTGGGACCCATTGCAAAAAAAAAACTTTGTCCTGTTTAGAGATTTCTTTTAGAATTTTGATTACCAAGCCGTCTGCCCAAAAAGTGCAACTGGAATTGTCTATTAGCTGAATAGAAGATTTGGAGTCAGTGCATATTACGAAATCTTGGAACTGCGTACTATTTGCAAATTCAATGGCCTTATAGATTCCGTATAATTCAGCTGTGAAGCTTGTTACATGTTTATTTAAACGAAATTGTTTGTTTACATTTAGAAAAGGACAATGAAAAGCTGCTCCTGTGCCGTGTTTACTTTTGGAACCGTCAGTGAAGATTTGTATTTTGTTTTTGTGTTCAATATTTATAACCTTTAAAAATTCCTGCTGTAGAAATGCGGGGTTTGTCGAGGATTTTATAGTTTCAATATTGGGAAGGTTATCGTTGCAGTGTAAATTTAAGTTTATTAATGCTAGGGGCATGGACAAATCAGTAGTTCTGTCCATTTCTAAAGACTTTTGACAATTTATTAGATCAAGACTGATACTACAGTTGTAGGCTGTAATGGCTAGTGGAGACTGTTTTTTCTGCCAATATCGGTTATGACTGATTAACATGTTAAGTTCAAATAAATTAAGATATACTGGATGTGAAGTGTCATTGATAATTTTGTGTATCAGTTTATGTGTTAACAATAAACGTCTTGAACTTAGTGAATGGATGCAGGATTCTGCCTGTAATGCTAGGATAGGCGTGGTTTTGAAAGCCCCCATTGAGATCCTAAGAGCTTGATTTTGAATGCAGTCCAAAGTTTTTAGGCTTGCGTTTGTTGTCGAGCCAAATAAGAAACAACAATAGTCTAATTTAGATCTTATTAGTGATTTATATATTTCCAAAAGAAAGAAAGGTTGAGCCCCTTTCCTACCACAGGCAAGGGATTTTAGTATATCTATGTCCTTTTGACATTTGATTTTTAAATGTTTTATGTGTTCTCTAAAAGTAAGTTTTCTATCAAATATCACACCTAATATTTTGTGACTGTCCACTATAGGAATTTGGTCACCATTTAGGGTGGACTTTAGAACATCTGAATCAATGTGTCTTGCCCTGGTGAAAACAAGCATTTTGCTTTTTAGTGCGTTTAAGGTTAGACCTAAAGTTTTGATTTTTTCATTTACGGTGTTTAGTGCCTGTTGAAGTAAGCTTCTAGCAATGCCAGGATTTTTATGTGACGTGTATATTAATAGATCATCTGCATATTGAAGGCAGGTGATGATGGGGGGAATGTTTTTGTGGATATCAATGGAATACAATGTGAACAGAACAGGACTTAAAACACTTCCTTGTGGAAGACCTATTGATGTGTGTCTAGTTGAGGTCTGCTTCAAACCGATGAATGATAATTTTCTATTACTTAAAAAATTGTGACAGTATTTTATGAACTTTGACGGGATCCCACGTTTGAACATTTTTGCCAAAAGAATTGGAAGATGTACGCTGTCATAGGCGCTTGCTATGTCTAGAGATATTGATATAGTGGTTTCGTTCCGAGTAAGGGCTAGATGTATATCTGTCGTATAATGTAATAGATAGTCGGCAGTGCCTTTTCCTTTTCTGTATGCATATTGTGAAGGAAGGAAAATATTTTCTTTTTCCAGAAACCATTGTAATCTATTCTTGATCATGGTGTTTAAAATTTTGCTAAAACAAGGGATAAGAGAAATGGGTCTATATGCATCAGCTAAATTTTTGTCCTTGTTTGGTTTTAAAATTCCTATTATTTTGAAATGTTTCCATTCACAAGGAAGTTCCCTCCCATTCCAAATTTCATTGTAAATCCCCAGTAACTTTATTCGGGTGGATGTTGGTAAATTTTTAATTAGGGTGTAATTTATATGTTATCCAGACCAGGTGCTGTGTTTTTGTTTTTTGAGGTTATGGCTATATTTAATTCAGTGAGAGTAAAATTGCATTCTAGTGCATGATTCCCAGCATTTACAACAGGGGATTTGATTTCTGATATGTGTACCGCATAATCTGGGCTTACGTTCTTCAAAAATTTGTAACTCAGTTCTGTGTCATTTTGCAAATAATTATTAAGGGTTTTATTGTTTCCTGCTTTAAAACTTTTTATAATGCCCCATGCTTGGGCACTTGTCTTTGTGGAGATTTCTGTGCACATCGATTGCCAACTTTGTATTTTGGCTTGGGTAATGATTTTTTTAGCTGCTATTTTGCTATTTTTATATTTGACAAAATTTTGAACAGTCATGTTTGTTTTAAATGCTTTAAAAAAAAGCCTTCTTTCGGCAATAGCCTTGGAACACTCTTCATTCCACCAGCTTTTTGGTTTGAATCTGGGATTCCAAGTTTGGTTGTATGACAGATTTACGAGGGGTTTAGCTTTGTTTAAGGCATTTTCAATGATTGTATATAAAATTGTTATGCTAAAATTTTCAGACGTATTTGTTAGCTTTGTTATTTCAGATTTAAAGATATTCCAGTTTACATTCTTATAATTATTTGCGGATTTTTGTAAATTTTGTGTTATATTACATAGGTTCTGAGGTGATTGAATTCCTAAAGGTTTTATTCTGAATTCCATGAAAATTGGAAAATGCATGCTGTCCATGGAATCATTATCAACCTGCCAATGTGTTAGTAGTAAATGAAGTGTAGGTGTTGCAAAAGATAAGTCTAAAGTGGCTGGAGACCTATATAGACCTGGAGTGGTAGTCGGATTTTTATCATTTAATAGAATATATTCTGATGTGCCATAGGCAAAGAAAATATGTTTTCCTCTAGTATCCATTTTGGGACTGTTCCAATAAGGATGATGTGCATTAAAATCCCCGCATAGTAGGGACAAACCATCATCTAAGGAGAAAATGAAATTGTTCCACGTGTTTTGTGGGATTTTAGCTTTGACGCAGTACAGGTTATATATGTTTACAGGTTTGTTAAAGTTTTTAATTTGTATACCCTGAATTTGTAGGGATTCGGAAATTGTGTCTGGTAGCTTTATCTTTATTTCATCCCAAATGATAGAGCTATGGATCAAAAATGCAATCCCGCCATAACCATCGGATCTGCTTAAACTCAAAATTTTATCAATTTTTTATCAATGAGAAATCATTGGTAGCATTGGAGTTTCAAACAGCTTCTTTCATTCCCCCAATAGATAGCGCCAAAAAAGTCAAATTTCCAGTGGAACAAAATATTGCATTGGATTGGAGTTCTATTAGGTTATCCAAATACAATGGTAGTAATATGTATGAATTGGGGCTGCAAGAGGTATCATCAATTACAATAACTTACACCTTTTTTTAGAAAACATATTGCTAATTACATATTTAAAAAAAATAGATTGAAAAAAGTGCCTTGCTTTAAGGTAGTCATAAGGTTCTAATCTAGCTGTTGATATTGTCTTTGCCATGTATTATGCCATTTTACATGCTTTAGTAGCCATATTTGCTTATTCATAGCCTATTATGCTTTAACATAAAAATAATTTTTCAAAACAGATGTTGAATGTCATATAGGAAGAATTATGGTTATATTATAATGGTTAAAAAGTTATAAGACAAAGAAAATGGTAAAAAAATTTTAGGGCCATTTATTTTTACTAGAGCTTATTCATTTTAGTTAGTAAAGAATACAACAAATTAAACAGTACTACAATTTGTTAGTCATTTTCTTTTTTTTATGTTGTTTATTAGTTTCACTAATGCACAGTTCTAGCAATCAGATTTTATTTCCTATATTCCTAGTTGAGATGATTTGCAATAGTAGGCCAAGACAAGTGATTTAGTCAAAGTTTATAGCCATGTTTAATACCGCTGTAGTTAACATTTTTGTTAAAGCTTAATAAACCATTACTCTTGTTGCAATATTATACGAGAAGGAAAGTAAACAAATAATGCAGATGAATAATAATTATCTATAGTAAAAAATTTAACTATTTAAATCAATACCATAACTTTTAATTGTGCTTAGTACATTACCTGTTTTCTAAGTTGATGGGATTCTTGTTGAGCCCTTTCTCGTTCTTCAATTTCATTGCCAAGCCGTGCTTGTAGTTCTTTCTCCTCACCTTGCCTCTGAGCTAAATTATTATTAGCCCTTGTCAGTTCTTCTTGTAGTGTTTGATTATGTTGGCCACTTTGTGCAATTTGCTTCTCATACTCTCTGTTTAGAGTCTGAATTCGAGCTCTGTCAACTTCAAGAGTTGTTCTTGCATCTTCGAGTGCTAAACATATTTGCAATACTTATTTTAATACTAAGAAAAAGATATTAAACTATTTGTAAAAAAGTAACTATCTTTGACTAACAATTCTTGTTTCTACCATTTTTAACTCTCCAAAAGTTAAGGTATAAGTTACTATAGTATTTGGTGATTTATTAACTCTCAATAAGTTTACTAAGATTATCATTTATACTTAGCCTTTATATAGTTAATATAAATGAAAAAGTTCTAAGATGTAGTGCAAATTTTTGACAAAAAAATTATTTATGATTTGTATCTTCTGTATCCTAAATTTCAAATATTAGTTTTCATAACATATTTTTATAAGTAATAAATAACATATATTTTTATAACACAAATTAACTGATTAATATATTTAATAAGCTGCATTCTTAAAAATATAAACTTATACAAATGCTTCAATTATTATTCAAAGAAGTATTATAGAATTTACTTACACGAAATTTTCTGGAAAGATTCATCAAGCATTCGAGCTTGCTCTCTTTTCTCACTTTCACAACGTTTCACAATTTCACGGAGTTCTTTATTAGAGCTGTTGTACTTCTCTTTTTCATAATTACTATCTCCTAGCTGTCGACGTACATCAGTCAACTCCTTGCGCAAGCTCTCGCCGCAGTTCTCAGCTGTGAATACAGATTCCTTATATTTGACAGTATTCTTGAAGTGGAACCAAACTAATTCAGGGAAATGGAAAAGGAAAGCGGTTTTAAGGATCGAACAAGGACCAGAAAGGATGTTTTATAACACTAATAATACTAACACTATATAATACCTGAAATCAACACTGATGATGATCAAAACAATAAAAAATACAAAAATGATTTTTGTACGCTATTGTAAAATAAAATTCCAATGATTCTCATATAACTTTCATATAGAAAAAATATAACAAATTTTACGAAAATATATAAATTTCTTTATGACCTCAAAACAGATTTTAAGCCAACGAAAAAAGTGGTCAAATTGGCGTAAAACGGTCACCGAGCTCGCTGTTATCCAGATTTAAATCCTATTGAAATGATTTAGTATGTGATAAAAAAACTATGTAGTTCTTAAAAATACAACGTTTGAGTCACATTACTATATATTTAGTTAAAGAGAAAACTAGTTTACTAACTCATGAAGAGTGGAGCTTCAAGATGTAAACACATTTGTGAAGGAAAAGATTGTATGTAATTAACAAGCCAATAACTGATGACATACCTGACAGAATAATTTTTAATTTATACAGATGTAAGTGTCAGTGATTCGAAAAGATAGTGATAGTGGAATGAGCGGTATACAATTGTAACCAGGAATATTACAAAGGTATGTGAAACTAAATCTAGTTTAGTGTGTGTAATAGATAAGAAAGGCATGTCCCATGCTCTCGAGAGACTTACCACTGCGCACTCCTTATCGTCTGTATAAACTGAACAATCTGCAGTATACATATTATACACTATAATTTAGGCTGAAATTTTGATATGTTACATAATGAGATTATTGTTAATCTCTGAAAATGTTACATTATTTTTTAATCTCAATTTGTAATATATTTTAATGTGAACAAGTAAAAGAATTATTTTAAATCTTTGTAACCAATAAATTGTATCACATATATTATTTCTCAAGGCCATTTTATTGTAGGTACGCCATAATTTCCTTAATACATCATCAAATTACATGAATGAGGCATCATTTTAAAGCTTTCCTTAACCGCTACACCGGAAAAATATACAAAATACAATTATACAAAAAATACAAAAAAAAAAAAAAAAAGAAATAAAGAATCCAAAAGTAACAGTGATGTAAGATCAAGTAAGTTGTAGGGATATTTTCCTGGCATTGGCAACACTGATGATAACAATAACCAGCTGGAGAGCTGCCGTAACGCCACTACATTGCTATTTTTAATTAATTGTAAGCGTGGTTATAAACAGCATTGTGGATTCACCTATTACTTTAATTAAGTGGGATTTAAGTAAGTTAGAATGTGAATGCTTTGTACGGGTCAGCTAGTTATTAATTATTTGTTTCAAATACGTTTTAAAATGAATTTTTAAGAACAAAAAACTGTCTTTTTAAATTTTGAAATCGATAAAGTTTTAACTCATTTAGGTTGAACAGTATATTGTAGTGAGGAAATACGAATTTATTTTAAATCCTTGGAAATAAAAATGATATTTATAAAAAATAAAATTAATAACGACTGCATTACTTTTTTTACAGAGCTTCTCTCAAATGCAAATTTGCTCTTTTACAACACAACAAGTAGGACTTCTCTTTGCTTTAATCACAAACATATCATTTAAATAATACAATTCCTTATTTCTATACATCCAAGGATAAAAGCAAATTAGTGACCCAGTACTTGTTAGTTTAAAAAAAAACACATACCTAGCAAGACATTTTTTTAGATTCAACCTGAAATTATAATTCTTTGCTACCCTGATAATAGCCTTTATTATGATATTTAAATAAATTTTGTTAAAATTATATAAAATGGCTAAGAATATAAAATTTTATATTGTTCTGCTTAATAAACTCAATCCTAGCATTTAATACAAAAGAAAGTATCAATTGCAAAGTATCTTATACTTATTTATATTACATTTAATCATACATTTAATGTTAGCGATGAGATGTTTAAAGCATTGAAAAGCCCTGGGAATATTATACGTATTTGTATTTAGATTGCAAAGATCTTTTAATTTTAAAACACAGTAAAGTGTGAGTAAAACTCACATTATAAGTGTTCCGAACCATAAGTTTTAAGTTATACGAAAAAGTAATAAATATTCTCCATTTAAAGTAGGATATATACAAGATCCCAACAGAAAAAACCAGTTTTTGGTTTGTTTTTTAGATACTGATAGTTTCAATGATATATGATCATCCTCTACAAAAAACCAGGTAAATTTTTTAACGAAACTAAATCAAATTTCTATTTTTATTGCAAATATAACAACTCTCTACTTCAGTTGAATATTGCTCTAAAGGTTAATTGGATACTAACAGATGTTATTTAAGAGTTAAGTGACAAAAATGATAGGAAGTGACAGAATAAGGTCTATAGCAATGCACCCATTATGTATGTCGTCAAATACAAAAAAAAAAAAAATAAAGTAGGATCGTGTAATACATTGTAAGATTTAACAAGCAGTTGCAGCAAGGTTACATAAGCGATATTATTGTTGCTCATTTTTGACAACTTTGGGTGTAAAATGACTAAAAGTTAAAATTTAAGAACACATTCTAAAAGTTGTTTCTTGTATATTTCCCGAAGACATATTTCAAATAGAGACAAAAAACTTAGGGGACAAATTTGCCAAATTAAAAAAACTAAATGATTTGTTTAATGAAATTTTAAATACGGTAGTCAACAATTCAGTGGGGTTCTAAAAATATGTTTTTGAAATCTCTTTAATTCTGCATTTGGAAATACTAAAAGCACATACAAGAAAAATTGTATATGTGAAGGAAAAATTAAGATGTGTGACATACGAACAGACATGATACAACTATTAACACACTAAAAATATGAAGCTTACCAATCTTGCACAAACAGAAATCCAAGTGTATTAACAGTGAATTATTAAAAATTAATATTAACTTAAAGCAGTAAAGAAATAAAAAACATGATTGAAAAGAATTGTTTAAAATACAATTTTTATTGAAAAAGAGGTGATTAATTCAAATTTACTTTTCAATTACAGAAATTAAAAAGAAAACATTCCAAAACTACTAAAATACTATATATTTATAAAATTAGTGACTAAGGATATTAGAACTAATATAAAAATATAAAGGAATATGTGCCTAAAGTGAAGTAATATGACTAATATAATAATACTGGTAACATTGGTGGATCACTGAGAAGAATAGTTCTATCTTAAACATGAATGTTACGCGAAGGTCACCGATGTGTTAGGCTTATAATGTGTGATGTTGTAGCGGCAAACAGAAATTCTGTTTTAGTAAAATTCTTTGTTAAAGTTTTTCTAATGTAGATTTTCACACATAAAATCTCTAATTTTCTGGGTTAAGGAATCAAATAAACTAAGTTCCAAATCAATCAATGGTTTTTAATCAACTTGAGTTTTTAAACATTTTATAACCATTTACCATTTTATATTTATAATATTTCTTGTGAAGTATATGTAACATAAAAGGAATCACTATGTAAAATATCATCTTCTTAGAAATTACCGTTTCTAAAATAGATTACGTTTCTAAAATTACCCGTGAATAGATGAGTAAGTTTGTGGTATTTTGATATTTAATATAAATAATATACAGGGTGGACCAGCTAAAGTGTGACAGTAGCTAACTTTTAAAATACGATTCGGACAAAAATGTTTAAATAGAACATCTGCCCTTAATTTTTGATACCTTTTGGACTGTGTATAAAAAATTTTCAAAATCCGCCATTTTCCAAATGGATTTAATTTTCATTTGTTAAATGGAAACCCCCATTTGTATGACGTTTTTGGATTTTATGGGCAATTTTAAGACTTTTTTGTTCTTTACATTTTTTTGATAAACCTAACGGTTCTCCTGTAAAATGAAGTCGAAGTTTCATTTTCTTACAGCTAATCACTCAAAGGTTACAATAACCAACTTCTAAACCATGCTTCAGACAACAAACTTTTTTTGGGGCACTTGCCCTTAATTGTTGACACCTTTTGACGACTTCATTTTACAGGAGAACCGTTAGGTTTATCAAAAAGATGTAAAGAACAGAAAAGTCTTAAAATTGCCCATAAATCCAAAAACGTCATACAAATGGGGGTTTCCATTTAAAAAATGAAAATGAAATCCATTTGGATTCAAAACGGCGGATTTTGAAAATATTTTATACACAGTCCAAAAGGTATAAAAAATTAAGGGCAGATGTTCTGTTTAAACATTTTTGTCCAAATCGTATTTTAAAAGTTATCTATTGTCCCACTTTAGCTGGTCCACGCTGTATAGGATATATACATTTCTATATATAGAAATCAAATTCTGACAACTTTTCTTCAATGTAGACTATATATATATTATATACAATATATTATATTCTTGAAATTTTCAGATGGTTTTTAGCATTACTTTACAAGATTGTAAGGAGGACAATCAATTTGAAGTGTTTTCTACAAAAAATTGACAAATATTAAATATACATAATATATATCTATACATCTTTTAACCCTTCAATTCATTGCTTTTGATTTGATAATATATCACTCAATGGGCTTAAAAAGATTAGTTTTTTATGCCCTAATCCAAAAATGGTTAATAAAATTTTGAAATTTTTGTATGGTTATTTAATGCTAATTTCACTGTGTCAAATTTCAGCTTTTAATGTCAAACCATCTCCAAGTTTTTTACGAGATAAAAGGTTGTGACAGACAAGTACTGTGGTAATCCCAATAGTGTTCCGTTTTCTTTAGTAAAAACAACATTTTTATTCTAAAATTTGAATAGAAATAATATTTGAGTAAAAAACAAACCTTCCTTTAATCTACGTGTTGTGTCATGCAACTGAGCTTGAACATTATCTACACGATCTTCAGTAAGATGGAGCTGAACTTTCAATTCTTCACATTCTTGTACCGCTGTATCCCTCTCTTTCCTAGTCTCCTCTACTTTGTTATCCAATTTCACCTTATCTTCTTCGGATTTTATCCTGGAGAATATTAATTAACACATCTTAGTGTAGGTGACAGTATTAGGACAAGCAATTGATGAAAGTATAGTTCATGTGAGAGATAGGCTCAGTGTCTTGGATATCTATTTTAGGAAAAACATAAAGCTTGAGTATTACCTAAACTCTTCCATTTTAGTTTTAAGTCTTGATACTTCATCCCTCAATTGATTTAAACTAGCTCTGTCTTGCTCCATCCTGGTAGTAGCATCTCGTCTAACCTTTTCTCCAGTTGCCCTTTCTTCTTCCAGTTCTCTTCTTACACTATCCATCTTTTCTAACAGTGCTTGCTGATCATGGTGTGCTGTGAAACACATTAAAATACTCGTATCAATGACATAAATGCCATAATTATTAAATTCTGATCACTTCGTAGTTTAAGATTTAAGGAACATTTAACCTACAAAATTTAATATTTGTACTCCTCAATTATTAAAATAATTGTACAAGATTACAAATAAGTTATATACGTATTATAATCAAATCCAAGAACCTAACCTGCTACTTAACTAGAAAGTAGGTCAGTGAAATTAAATGTTCGTCAATGGAATACAAATCAATTTAGTTGTTAAAAAGAAACCTAAATATACAAATTTCAATTAAACCAAACCAAAACTATTCAAAGTGTAACCTAAACCAACTTCGGTTAATTTAAAATTCCTTTTAAGCAAAATGCCTGCAATAGCGTTGAATAAAAATACAGTTTTCATACAGTATACTTGTGATTTTGTTCGGCTAAAAATAAACTCAATCTAGTTTTAAATATTTAGAAGCAAAGTTGTTTAATAGACTTCCTGCCAACTCTCAGGCAATTCCCACTAAGTATTTTTAGTTAGTATTGAATAGATGGCTAAAAAAAGAGGTTTAACACTATCAAAGAGTTTATGGACTGCATTATTGATGATCTTGTATTGTAGTCTATTGTATGTATTGTAATTGTATTGTAATTGTTGTGTGCTTTACCTTGTATATTGCAACTTTTTTTGTTTAGCGACAATAAAAATTTCTAATTCTTTATCAGTTTGTATTTAAAATAACAATTAAAGGCACAACGTTCTGAAACTCACCAAGAAGTAGAGCTTGTTGCTTCTCATTTTCTGCTCTCAACAACACTTCTTCATGCTGTTGACATATATTTTCTATATGTTGTTGTAAATTATTTATTCTTTCTTGTAGTTGTAGAATTTCGTTATCCTTTTCACTGCCAAGTTGTGAAACACTTGCTTGTAGGCGTTTCTCTAATCCAACACGCAGTTGCTCCTAAAATTATAGTATACGAAGAATCAATGATTTATTTAAAATAAAATAAAAAATGTAACTAAAATTTACAGTAAAGATAACTATTTGAGATAATTTCACTATATTTGTTATTATTTACTGTCCCAACATTCAATCTTTAGGTTAACATTTTATACTATAATAAAACCCTGTTAAACAAACTTAGTTTAACTAAAACCACGGAAGGAATTGATAACTGTGTTTAAGTAAATTACATGTTTGTAACTTTTAAAATGTTACAAAAATAAACATAAATTTATTTAAAATCTAAAACATTCACTGTCTAAAATGTTTAGTCAAAAAAAGTAAAAAAAATCATGTAAAATGACAATTTATTTAATTATTATTATTAATTACCGTATTTATTCCATTTCATTTTACTATCTTTACAATTTTCATTCAATTAAAATTAAAGAAAAATTATAGCCTAAGTCCCAGATGTAAACAAACCAGATGACATAGCCAGATGGTGGGACCACTGCATTCTTGACAAATACGGCTTGGAACCTGTATTCCACAGACAAACATTTTTGTCGTCTGTCAAAGACAGTATTCCCGCCAAAATAGTCCGCAAAATGTGCCTGCACTCGACACCATCTTATTGTATGTTACGCAATAGAAATTTCTTAATTTAACCTAACGTATACAATTTTGGGTTCGATCACTGTGGAAGCACTTGGAAATGAAATCTAGACAGACATGATGGCTGATTTTGAATATTTATTTAACCATGCTCATTAGAAATAAATGAAACAACATATTAAATGAACAAAACTTTTCAACCATAAGTACCTTAATGGATATATTTCTTGGACCAAAAAATGTATTTCCATTAAATTAAATGCAGACAAATAAAAATATCTTTAACAAGCCCTTAGAGTAGATAAACTTGACTACTCTTTAAGATAATTCATAAGAAAATCGGGTTGAGAATATATTGAAAACATGATATAGAGACCCAAGATTTTATAAAGTTATTATCGTGATAAATAAAGCTACTACAATCTTCAACCATGGAAGGCATTTTAAATGTCTGCAAAATAATTCATGTTTAACAATTGAGGATCATTAAGAGCAAT
>JAGFPH010000209.1:39402-67944 GCA_018207615.1 Philaenus spumarius
TTGGCTCGATCCGGCTTTGTACAGATAGAAAAATCAAAGTTAAATGTATATTAACAAAAAAAATATATCAACAAATATATTATGTACTATGTATTTCTTATGGGGATTTTTAGTAACTTTGACCCCCCAAATCCCCCCCTAAAATTTCGAATATTTAAAAAACATTTCTTAGCGAGCATCTAGGGCCCTAGAGGAAGCTACATACCAAATTTCATTCCAATGCGTTTGGTGGTTTTTGAGATTTTGTGATGAGTGAGTCAGTGAGTGGAATTTAGATTATATATATATAGATTGCATTAGCAGAAATAGTGTGTATAAATACGCTTATACGCTTATCTAACCTTTTCTTCAGTGAGTTTTCGAATGCTGTCTTCGTTATTTTTTGTTAAATTATTAATCGTCTGTTGATACTCAGTTTCCATAACTGCTGCCTGTTGGGTAAGAGTTGCCTTCATTTCCATAGATCTCTTCTCACAGTTTTCTAGGTCTTTGTTCAGTCGACATATTTGACCTTTCATTGTCTCCTATAAATATCAAACAAATTTTATAACTTTTGTATTGTAATAAATATCTACACTTACTGCACTATTAGAATTCAAGCCTATCAGGCCTACTTTCTTAATCATTGATACGAAAGCTTACTTTTAGTAAAAATATATTTAATTCTTTGTTTCTAGAGTAAAATTGCCGGAAGTTACAGCTATATTTTATGTATGGAAAAATGTACGTTCTACACATCAAACATAATTTTTGTTTAGGATTTTAAGGTTAAGAAAGTTATAGAAAATAACAGAAAATTTTTTTTGATATTACTTTTTATAATTAAAAAGTTATTAATACAGTAGAACAGACTGGGATATATTTGGTAAACGTTCTATGGAAAGCAATGAATGCATGCCTTGCTCTGCGCCTTGAGACAAAGGGACTTCTCAACAATCAGGGTAGAGCCAACGACCTCCACAAGACAAAGACAGCCCTCCAGGAATGTACATCGACTATTTTCCTGCACACTATTCAGTCATCGACAAATTAAGGATTTGTCCAACTGTGATAATACAGATATCACAATTGTCAATGTACATATGATATGTCAATAAAATCAGTTAGAACGTGGTTTCATTTCCCTTAAATTAAAAAATACATTTTTATCAAACACATACTATCGCCTATAGTGACTGCTTATTAAACAATGATTAATCAGTTGAAAGAAGTGCTTTCTTCATTGTAGATTAAATAACCTCAGTAATAAAAAACTTATGGGCCTTTCTTTGGTAGGAATAGTTCTAGAATTACTTCATGAATCCCTCTTAACTTGTATAAATCTCAGAACTATTTGGTTAGCTTTTGAATATAATAGCAATGTTTATGTAAAAAATACAAATTTTTATAAACATCAGTCGGCCCAAATAAGTATCCTTTAACTGAATCTCTTTCCATTCTATAATCCTTAACACATTTACTTCATTTTCTCTTTCTATGTTAATGTCATTTGCAATTAATAAAAAGATAAACACTATTGTTTTTTAAACATATTTTGTCCAATTACCTGCTTGATCAACAGTTCCTGTTGGTCTTTCTCCAGCTGATTACGTTTAGTATCAGTTGCTTCTAAGTTTGTCTGTGTGTCAAACAATACACCTTCTAAAGCTTCTTTTTCACTTCGCAGAGAAGCAAGCTGTTCTTGTAGCCGCTGCAGTTCTTTTTCATTAGTTTCCAGCATCACCTATAAATGGAAATAGTTTGATAGCTAATTTCCCTTCATACCTTTCATAAGTTAGGTAAATAATCGAGAAAAGTGGTTCCATACCACCCATTAAAAATGTACAAAAAAATACTTGTACAGGCACCTTATAAGTAAGTATCCATTGCAAGGTCCCAATACCCCAATTACATGACTTCTGTCTTTTACCAATTAACTTTTAATTGGTTTACATTATCCTTATGTAAAAATAATAATAATCAATAATAACATTAATTTAATAAAATTTAAGTTGTAATATATGTGAGTTTCAGGGATTTTTAACACTTAAATGAGGGTATAACGTAAAGGGGGTCACATGTAAATTTTGGACATTTTAGCCTATTTTAAAAAACTTAGTTATTTTCATTAAAAAAAATAAACATAGAAATTCAAAGAGAAATGCAGACGTTTCTAATAAATAACATAAATAAATCTTACTTAATATCTTATCTCATATTTGAATTCAATCTTGTTTAAATTATTCAATTGTAATTCAGGATGTTTCAAAATACAAAAACATTGAACAGTGTTGGGAAAGTTTGAAGAAGTGATTCGCTAAATCTCTAGCCCATGATTAATAAATATTGAAGACTATTATAGACATTGAAAGAACTAAACTTGATACATTATGTTGGTAGCATGTGTTATTCATCTATGTGCAGAGACAGAATTTTAAGCTGAGATGTTGGTACTAATCGTAAGTCAATGTAGGGAGACATATGTACGGTCCCCTGTCCCCTGGCTTCATCACGTGATATTACGTCATACAGGAAAGGACGCCAAGAAGAAAGAACCCTTGTTCTCAATGGTATTACAGACTTAGTACAGTACAGACCTGTTGCAGGTAATCTCGTGAAATGTTTTCACAAAGTGGTTTTTAGCGGTAGTTGAGGTATAACTACCGTGAAACTATGTTTTAATGAAACTAGAGACAGTGCCGTGCACCTTTTTATAAAACAATGTAAAACTGTGCGTGATATAATGAGAGAGAATTAACTCTGAAAGTTTTGAGTAAAGGCGTGGCGTGATTTCAACATTTTACATAAAGATCTTTCAAACGAGTGTTCCAGTGAATCAAAATCGACGAGGCTAGAGTGCGACGAACTGAAAAATAATGGGGTTTTCTATTTTAAATTAAATTCAAAAGTGTTGTAAGTTTTTTCTTTTTTACAAATTCATTTTTAAAGTGCACTATAAAACAAAGATTCGTAAGTAATAAATTAAGTTTAACTAAGTCTGCATTTGAATATTTTAATAATATAAGTTGTTATAGGTTTAGAATGAAATGATTAATAATTAGTATGTATGATTGAGTGTCTGATTGTGGTAAGCGTGGTGATGATTTGTCAATATCATTTATTTGTATGTTTTTGCAAACTAGAATGACGCATTAAAGTATTAATGCCAACTACTATGCTTTCTTAATTTGAGTTTTCTCCTTTCCAGAAGTACTTTATGGTAAATCGAACCTTGTAATTAGAAAATTTATTTCAGTGTATTTCATAAGTAGTATAAAATGGCGTCGGTCATTGGTGAACGCAATGCGTTTGGCGGCAAAGGTTTCTATGTGCACAGACATAGATGCCAAGCATCCAGACGAGTCCATTTTGTAGCCAACTAACTGTACGCACAGATGTGATAAGTTAATGCGTAACAGAGATTTGATAGTCAACTGTGATAGACACAGATCTGACTACAACATGACCTAACTTCAATTTTGGGGTTATGTTTGATTATTTTTGTTAAGAACTAAGGGAATAATGTGTTGTAATAATTTGAATTAATAATTAAATAAGTAAGGTATATAGATTGAAGGTAGGATATTATAAATAATTGTTACGCAGTAAAGGTTATTTTTTTTATTAAAATCAACTTAGAAAATACTTGTCAAAATTAATTATTTTATTTTTTTTATTTTTTCTATTAATAAATTTGTTTGTAAACGGCTTGTGTAAGCACAGCACGTTACAAAGTTCGACTCACGCACCAACAGTTCATTACTTCCAGCCTCCCAAAAAACTTTTACCAATGATATTAATAACAATGCATCATATTCTAAACTAGCTGTACCTGTGACTTTGTCCAAGTGCAATGCCGAATGTACCTCAAAGCAAAACTGTTAAACGTTTTAGCTTTTTTGACCTCTTAGATTGCGTCAGTGAAAAATGTCAAACATTAAAGTTGTAGAGAATTAAATTTCTAATCACCAAGGTGGTCTCAGATTTTTCCTAAAACCTACCGTTGAAAAGCTACAGCAGTTTAAAAAGTCAGGAAACCAAAAAATTAAGAAAAAAGCACACTTTTTGTGTTATAACTCTTAAACTATGCAACCTACATAACAAAGGGTCGTTTTTTATTAGAAAGTATTTTGTATCGCTTTTTCACAAAAGCTTGGATACCTTCAGATTTCCTCTAAGAATATAAGTACCTCTAGCACCTGTATTTTTATTTAAAATGTTACTGTTATATTTTAGTAAATAGAGAGGAGAAGTAATTTTAGTAAAAAATATATTTTTATATTTTTTTCACAAAAGTTTTAATCCGCTATAGGGATTCTGTAAAGTACGTAAGTTTTAGCACCACTGTTTTTATTCTAAATTATAGCTGCTCTATTTTTGCAAATAGAGATCCTGAGAAATTGTACTGTGACAGACAGATAGACAGATACAAGAGTGATCTATAATGGTTCCGACTTTTCCTTTTAAGATATAGAACTTAATTTAAGAAATTTGTTTTAATCTGAAAAAGAAATTAATAAATTCTATAGCAATAATAATAAATAAATTAAAAAGAACTCAAGGCAATAACTATATTTTTGTTTATTAACTTAAGATCGAGCGAAATATTTTAAATAGTAATTTAATTCAATCTATAATAATTATATAGTACTGCTTTGTCTGTGTACCTGTTTCTCTTCACAATCCTTCACAAGATCTTCTAAGTTGCGATTGATGCGAGAGTTGGTTTCATTTGCCTGTTCTAATCTTTGTCGTATTCTTACTAACTCTTCATTTAGACCTTCTTTCTTGCGAGCTAGTAAAGATAGTTGGTTGCTTAAATCACTTCGCTCTCGGCTCACCTGTCCTAACTCTAATTCAACCTGCAAAAAAGTTGTAAAATTTTTTCAGTTAATTTATCTTTAAGAATAAATAAGTTATTACATAATTAAAATACACTTATTTGTCAGTTAGTACACTTTGGTGGGCTAAAAAATTTATTTTTGAAAGTTGGGATTCTATTAGGGAAAAATTTGCCTTTTGGCATCCTGTTTTTGGGAAAAATATAATTTTTTATCTTTAAGCCACGCATAACTTCAAACTTCAAACTTTGAGAAAAAACATAAAATCGGCCGAAGTAAAATTTTGTTTTAATACCCCTGAAGTGTTTTCTTTAAAAAAATTTCTATAGAGTTGTTAGGTCTAGCATAAGGCCTAAAGTTTGGTAAAATTTACAAAAAAAATCACCTTTTATAACTTTTTTCAAAAATTGCTTAAATGAAATACAAATGCAAAAGCAACAAAAATTGTTTTTCATACCTTCTCTTCAGAAGGTGTTGTTTGCTCGTAATCAAAGATAGTTGGTCATCAAGTCGTAGTTTTTTCGTGATAGATAGTGAGTGTGACATCAGCGTGCATGAGTCAAAAAGGGAAAGGAAATCTCGTTATCTAGAATGTCAGTCTGTTGTTTGCAGTTGATGTTTTAGGTTGTGTAATGAGTTTTTGGTGGCCCATTAACAACTATTTCATTGTGTGTTTAGTTATTATTATGTTATTTTACCTCAAATGTAATGGCAGCAGGACGGCACAGAAAACCATTACTATACAATCCAAAGCGTGTCCAAAAGAACTAAGTGCGAGCTCTCTGCTTCAACATACGCAGATGTAATGCTTAGCTGCTTTAATTAAAGGTGCAATTTGTCTTTACATTTTAATAAAACTCCCACTTTTCTACAATTGCCGAGAGTGTAGCAATTCAAATTCAGCAGTTATATATTAAGGCTTCAGTTCCAGCTGTGCCTCATGCTAGAATAGTAAAACTAATTAAATTGTACAGTAGAACTCCAATTATCCGGACTCCAACTATCCGGATCGCCAATTATCCGGATCAGATTTGAATAAGAACATAGTCAAACGGATGCGAGACTTAGCGGCCCGGAATCGATTTAAGGTAGCAAAACAGCTGACTCTGCCTGGTAATGTATTTTACAGTGATTTAGTATTGTTTATAAATATTACGTAAATGTAAACATTGTCATTGATATTGTTTTTTCATAATAAATACCGTAAATGTTCTCTATTATGTTTTGTTTACGTTTTTCTCCTAAAAACGGCCTTTTTTCGAAAAAAATCCAATTATCCGGATTTTTAACTATCCGGATCTGGTCCGGTCCCAATTAATCCGGATAATTGGAGTTCTATTGTACTATGATGAGTATTACAGTTTAAGGAAGTCTTATAACAGAGACAAAGACAAGATTAGTTTTAAAGAAAAAGTAGAAAGCTTTATCAAGGATGCTAATCTATGCTGTTTGACGTTGCAACAAACAAAATAATGTAAAACTACTTTCTTTTGCTGTTGTGGGCAAAACCCGAGTACTTGAGACTGTCAAGTAAATATTGATTGTAAATGTAAAAAACAGAGAAAAATTCTGGCAGTAGAACTTATGTGTTTGTATGACCAATGCACCACTAGAAACCTTTTCATTGGCAACGTTGATAGGAAAGAAACAAATAGGATTATGAAGAGGGACTAAGGAAAGGAAATTCAGCGATCCAGAAAATCTACTGTGGATCAATTTGTAGATACTTCACTCTCAAATCCCCATCTCAACAAGTTATTTGATAAAAAATTAATAATGATGGAGATGTAACTTTTGCATCAACCTCTCAAATGAGAGTTCAGTTTCCTACAACCGTCAAAATAAGCGACAGATTTAGAATATTTGACTCGGAGCAACAGCTGCTATCGTGTCTAGTGTTTTAAAAGATCTTGGACTGATTAATGAGGAGAACGTAACTCTAATAATCGATAATAACAAAATAAGACGACAAAAACACAAAGTTAGGAAAGAACTGAAAGAAGATCAAAATTAAACAGGTGTTAGTGTGAAGGGAATATACTTTGATGGAAGGAAAGACAATACTTTGTACCAAGAAAAAATCGGTTCGAATATGTACAGAATGCTAAACAGTATGAGTATATCAGCATAATTCATGAGCCTGGTGGTACCTAGGACCGCCACCACCTAGGTGGATCTAGGACACGTGACACCTATAAACGTTACTGCATCTAAAATAGCTGAAAACATGTTCGAGTTTTTGGAAAAAAACATTGTGGATATGACACAGTTAGTAGCTATAGTACAGCTACGAACACAGGCAGGAAGAATGGTGTGATTCACTGTATTGAAATGAAACTTCAGCGACCATTGCAATGGTTCATTTGTCTGCTTCATTTCAATGAGCTGCCTTATAGACATCTTTTTCAACAATTAGAAGGAGTAATTGTAGAACCAGCTTCGTTTTCTGGAGTTATTGGAAAAGCATTAGCCGACAGTGAGAAGTTACCTGATGTTGACTTTGCAAGAGTTCAATCTTAAGAGATCAAAGTTTCAAAAACCGAGTAACAACCAAAAGTATTTGTTGGATATTGTAACGGCCATACAGAAAGGAGAGTGTGATCATGATCTCACTGTTAGAAATCCAGAACCTCTAAGTTATTCACGTTGGTTGACTTGTGCTAACACAGTTCTGCGGCTATATATTTCTCAAACTGAACCTACAGGCGAAATGAAGATACTTGTGAGTTATATTCTAAAAACCTACGCACCAGTATAGTTTAATGTGAAAAAAATCATTCCGTGACACATGGACCACGACACTTGTTTAAACTTATTGAAACTACAAGGAACTTTTCTGAGGATCTTCAGAAGATAGTTGATCAAGTGACACAACGAAATGCCTACTTCGCTCATCCTGAGAATCTGCTATTGGCTATGGCAGTGGATGATAGGTCATATATACGAGAGGTGGCCTAAAGAAAAATTGTCAAAGCTTGAGAGCATACGTTAGATGACCCTTCAGTAAGAGAGTTTCTACCACCAGAATTGAATTTCGGAGCTTTAACTACATAGAACTAATCGACCGGTCAACTTGTTCACTTTCACCTCCTCCAATGATGATAAACGTGACAAATTACATTATTTTGTCTTTCTGAAAACTAAATAATTGCCAGAGTTTGAGTTCTTAAGATTTCCTTGCCACACTCAGGCAGTGGAAAGGTGTGTTAAACTGGTCAATAGTCTGTACAAAAGGTGTTTGGCAAAGATGCAAGGGATGGATTCATAAGAACTACTTTGTTTTCTCGATCCTCAATGCCAGAAATAAGTCATAAATCTAACTTAAAAGCTTAATTGAGAATCATAAACTAGTTCAAAATCATGTAACTTATTGTATATAGCTGTCCTTCATGGCTGGGTGAATGGGAAGGGCATGGTGAAACTTAAAGTGTAGCCACCCGACTCGTAGTGAGTTTTTTGTTGTAATGTAATTATTTATAATTTCATTACACTCCAAGAGCTGCACATTTATACTGACGAAAACTAAAACAAAACCAAATCTATACATAATTAATTTGCTAGGGGTTATTTTGTGAGTAGAACTCCTCCTAGAGTTTTTAACCGATTTTGATGTTTTTGGTGTCATTTTACAGAGCTCACTCTGAAGTTGTGCTTCCCTTAAAATGAGCTCAATGTATGTTAAGGGCTTCGCCCCAGTGGCCCTCAAAGTTGCCATGTTAATCTTATGGAAGGTCAATCTTAAGGAAGAAGAAGAAAGATTTCTTTTGATTTTATCAGGGGCACAAAAAACAGCTGTCCGTATGAATAACTTAAAACAGCTGATTTTGATCAACAGCTGATTTTGATCAACAACTGAATTGGATCAAAAACTGAATATAATTTTAAGTTAGGTAAATCAAGCAATAGCGAAGCATTGCCATGTCCACTAGTAAATACTAAAGCATATACAGTAGAGTCCCGCTATTCCGAACTAATTGGGACCGAACGCTGTTCGGCTTAGCGGGAATTCGGAATAGGTGGATTTTATGAATAATATCAACGTATTGACTAGCTAAGGCCTAAATTAAGTGCGGACATCTGCTAGAGTCAGTTCTTTGTTGATCGGCTCGGAGGAAATTGATATTTTCCTTCCATTGTGTTATGATTCTTTTTTCTTCTAAATATGGAAGGGAAGAGATAGGTTGTTCGAACTGTCCGTTTTGTAATCCCGCAGTCCTTTAGTTCCGCAACGTCTTGAAAAAAGATCGAGAAAAAAAAAATTTGTTCGAGATAAGGAAAACGGAGAAGAAAAACGCATAAACGCAACTAGCAGGTGGCAACAACACTATTAGTGCCTAACTGTTGTATCTAATCCTTCCTTCTTTCTGAAGGACCCGGTATCTGTTTTATAGCTTCCTTGTCGCAAAACGGATGGAAAACGTGAAGGAAACAAAACAAGCTTTCATTCCAATTTGGTTTCAGGCGTTTTCATCAAGCTTAGGCTCTATGTATGACTCCATTTAACTCATTTGTATAACAATAAATGTATGTTTTTTTCACAAATGTATTTTTAATTTCTCTTGTTTTATGTTGAAAAAAATCGGTATTTTTTCTGAACTCTGTTTTTCGGAATAGCGGGACTCTACTGTATTTTAAAAACTATTACCAATATGCAAAGTTTATCCCTTTTGGTAAATTTTTTAAAGAAACATAACAAAAGAAAACTTTCAGGGGTATCAGACGAAACAAAATTTTAGTTTAATTTTAAAAAATTTTAATTGGTTTTATTTTATGTTTTTTACAAAATTCGATGCTAATACACAACCTCAAGATAAAAAAAATGTTTTCAAAATCAATATGCCAAAATTCAACTTTTTTCCTATTAAAATCCCAAATTCAAAAACTCACTTTTTTCGGTCCACCGAATTATTATACACCCCTTGTTAAAAAGTTAAAACCATGACATATGTAAACACTTCTTACTTTCTCTTTCTCTACCTCCAGGAACTTGACTTTTTCGTGGAGTGAGACTTTTTCTGAATCCAAGTCTAGCTTGGCCTGTTCTGCTTGCAGAAGTTCTTTCCGAAGGGAGCCAAGATCATTATTTTGGTCAGCAACTTGATTCTGTAGTGCAGCTTTTTCTTGCTCTAACTGTAAAAAAGTTATACAAGGTTAAAAATAATTTGGCAGAGCCAAATCAAATAGTAATAGGTTCTGTTTCTTAAGTGATAGTTGTGAGCAAGAAGAATAAATGGCAGCTTAAACATTTATATCTAGTAACTAAAAAATTAAGTCACTTTAAGATTTTTTAGTTCTTGATGTAAAACGCTTCAAGTATCAAAAAACAATTATACATTTTTGTAAAATATACTTGCTAAATTAAGTTAAGCAATTGTCATGAATTAAAAGAAGTTTTCTGACTTAACAAAGAGAGACTAATTTGGGGAACATTCTTGAAGGACTAATAAAGATTGTATTTTAACAAGCAGAACCATTATTCATCAAGTTCTTTTTTTTTTAACTTTATGCCGTATTAAATAAGAACTAATTAACTATAGAATCGCTAAGAAATAGCAAAGTGTTTTGTTTGTTTTTATTTGTAATTGACATTGAACATTCCATAAAATAAGACATCAGAAGACTCCTATTTGGTGAGATTAATCAAATTTGTATAACCTCATTCATTGAACTTTTAATACTGAAACTATTATTACTTATAAAGATTTGATTTTGATATAACTGATAATTTCATGTGTGAACTATTGAACTTTGGGTTTGTTCATAGACATATACATCTATTTATATTCCTTTTAATATTCATAATTTTGCCGTTTATAATTTTTTTTTTTTTTTTTGATTTTGTGACAATTTTACTTTTCTTTGGACAAATTTTATATAACCTTGATTTATTGTTTTGTATAATTTTATTTTTATTTTGGAAAAAGACAGCACCGACCTTCCCGAGGTTAAGATTTTTTGTGTTCTACCGATATTAACCGTTTATTAACTTTCAAATTGATTGTGTTGATTAAATATATTTACTATAATATATAGGCCTAGCATATTTCTTCATAATTTATGAACATTTGCAATTTATATATTTTATGTGCTTACAATTATTTAAAAAAATTTTAAATAAATAATTTGAGCTGAGATAAATTTGAGTTCTCATATATTATTATTCAAACAATAATAACATTATTATTGGTTGTTATATTACAAACCATATAAAATTATGAAATCTAAAATAGTTCTAATAAAGTTTATTGTCATTATAAAGTGATAAATCCTATAATATAAACACTAAGGCTTTAGAAACATAAGCCTAGAAGGATTAAACCAGCAATAAACAGCATAAAACTTAAATAAACTTGTTTAGTGATAAATTAAACAGTAAAATAACTAAAACCTTTGAAAAAACTATTGTCAATTGATCATAATCACTTAATTACAATGGAAATACAAAGCTTAAGCAAGTATAACGTCTGTACAACCAAATATTAATTATGTTTTTAATGTGTAGATATAATAATTAAAAAGACATAGATCTAACACTTGATAAGCAAACCTTTTTAACTTCTTCCAATAAACGCCACCTATCTTGTTCAAAATTAGCTGCTTGGTTTTCCGCTTTTGCCAAAGAATCATGCACATCAGAGCGTTCTAGAAGCACTCGCTCCAACTCTAACTCAATTTCTCCTAAAAACAGTTGGATAAAGCTTCATAAAAGTTCACTTTTAGATAACACTACAGTAGAGCGTCGAAAATCCGTACTAATTGGGACCGAGGGGGTTTGGATTATCAATTTGTTCGGATTTTTGAAAACAACCAAGAAAATGTCATTTAGGCTAAAATATGCCCTTTAATCGATTAAAGTGGTTAAACAGTACAAGCAGTAATGTAATTACAATACAGAATGTAAGACTACTTACATTTTATGATTTAGAAGAACCTGCACATACACAGTAGGGCCAACATGATTACACTTGTAACTCTTAATTACTGAACAGTACATAATTAAAAGTTCACTTGTACATTATAGTTAACACAAACGAAAAAAAATACTGTATATGATACTACTGTATGTACGACACACTGTTATAATGATTTCACAAAGATAAATTAATGAAATTTCTGTACGTTTACTGCTAGCGCTAAAGCAGCTAATTAGCGTGACAGTGAAAATACTGACAACCAGTCTGCTGTGAGGGCGTGTGACAGCAAGTATTAAGAAGTGTTTAAAATAGATAATATGTAATGTCAAACTGCAATGAAGATTTTTGTGAAATTTTTAACGACGCAATAATTGGAATTTGCGAAAACGAAATTTTTGCACGGGCTGACTCACAACGCATTCGGATTTTTGACGTTTCGGATTATTGACGTTCGGATTATCGACGCTCTGCATTATAATTAACTTAGCTAATGCACTTATAGAAAGTAAATAGTTAAACCACCCTAATTCAAAACTGACAGGTGTTAGCGTTAGCTAATTAACAAAATAATTCATTCTTATTCATTTTAGTTTAATGGAGTGTTGAAATTGGGTTTTTTTCAGACAAAAGTATGTTTTGTGATTTGATGCTGCTAAGGAACTGAATAGCAAGGATGATACATATTATACTAATAGGATAGTGATCAGCTAATAATATAGAAAACTGTTGTCCATAACAGTACATTATTCAGTAGAAGAAAATAGTGTTTTGATCAATAACCACTGTGGTACTGTTATTGTAAATAACCTCACAGGTTATAATATATAATAATTTCATAAATAATATTAAGTCTCTCACTCCCACATACAGGTACTTGTACCTCCGGTGGGATTGCTACAGGCCTAGAATTCGACCTGTGGTAATATATGTGTATATGTATGTATGTAGTATATGTAGGTATATAGTGGAATAAATAAATAAATAACATACAGTCCACTATTATACAAATCTTTCATAATATCTTTTGGGGGATTGCCCTTACTGAAAACTGAACCTTAAACTTAGGGCACAGATATTTGCCATATTTAACATATTTCTTAAAGTTATATATTACATATTATTTCAGTCACAATATAAAATATTTTGATTTTAATTACGCGCATTAAATACTTAAAAACAAATAGATTACCAATTTGTTATTAACAATTTTAATAATTTATTACAGCTGAAAATTGTACTTTATTAACTTAAGGTTGAACAAAATATTTAGTTTTATAAAAAGAGTTAAATTTTAAAAAAACATTTAGTTTAAAATATTGCACTTATTTTCTTAAGGTGAATTAAGGATATACACAGAAAATAGTATGCCTATGAAGCCTTGGGCAGACCAGTTCATGCAATTAAGGAAAGGTTTAAAACTTATGGCATCAGAAACACCTCCCCCCGTTATTGCAATAAGACTAAATTTATCATAACCCGGTACTAATGTTGTGATAAAGTACAAGTATCCGTCATTGTTACAGCTTTTTCTTTATGCAAATTAATGAAGAACAGATTTAATTGATGATCGGATAACTTATAGATGAAAGACAGCTGAGGTTATTCTGAATTAGTAAACACTGTGATTTCAATGATTTTGATTTAATATGAATTAACTGACCATTATTAGATCTTCTAATCATTTTATAAATGGTTTTAAGTTGTACATTATTATGAGAATTTTTGTATTTAGTTATTTAATAATTATACCTCTACTTTTTTCAACTTGAGCCAAGAGAGCATCTGCTTCTGCCTTCTGTTGCTCTAGCATGTCTTTGGTTAGATAAGCTTTACTTAGATCTTCTCGTACTGTTAGTAATTCTTCTCTTAATCGGCTACAACGGTCTTCTTCTGCTCTTAAATTCATCTCCCTAAACATTTGTTTTTAAATATTCAGTTTATTAAACTAAATCGCAGTTAACATAAAAAAAGTATATTTTGAAAATTACAAAGTAGTCTATAAAGTACTAAAACAGAAAGTCAAATGATTTCATTTAAAAAAAGACTAAACATTATACAATTTTCAATTTAAGTACGCTTAAGTAATAATTTATTAATATATTTAATTTAAGTTTAATCTTGTTAGAAACATTAATTTTTTACAGTGACCCTAAACGCATTTTAAGAATGTAGAAGAAATAAATTGAATCGAGTGTTGAATTTAAATTTGATCTAATCAAATAACATTTGTTTTAAAGTCTTTATAAACAAGATTTATTCTCCAAACAAAATCATAAGTTTAAACAGCTTAAATATATTAAAAATGTTACTGTTCAGAAATCTTCAAAATAACATTTCTTAATATTTGAAGAGAAGGAGGAGTGTCAACTGTACAGGAATTGTAAAATTTGGGGCAATTTTACCTATATCCAAAAAATAGGTTTGAACATAAAATGAACATTTAGAACATTCTCCAATGCTTAGTGTAGCACAACATATGATGATTCAGGACAAAACTATACCTGTTACTTGACAGAAAAATTTACTTTAATAACGTGCCATATAATATACATGACAGGTTGCCTTAGGTGTGATCAGAAAGGAATGTCACCTCTTGATATTTTCCTTTGGGGCTATATATTAAGATATGGACCAAGTTGAACACATTTGGTATCATTTATGAGAAAGGATTATTTTATTACAACTTTTATTTTCAAGTTACATTTTGTGTCTTTTGATAAACGTCTATTCTAATTTATTTTCAGTCTAACAAAATCACTATAACTTAATGTAAGAATACAAATCAAAGTAAAAAGGACATTAATTAAACATAATATATAAGCAAAAATCATCACAACAAACAACTACCTGATTTCAGAGTCTTTATTCATTCTGTCAACTTCACTTTGCAGAAAAGCTTTTTCATCTTCGAGAGTTTCAATAACCTTATGTAACCGTGAATTAGCCTTTTGTACTTTTTCATAGTCTTGATTTAGAGCTTCCAACTAGATATAAAAGAGTTAGAATTTGACTGTGCATAAAACATACTTCATTTTAAATTATTACTGATAAACATTATTTTAAAGTACCAGTATTTGAAACATTAAAAGTTACTAGAAAAAATAACTGTGTTCAGTAATTATTTCAGTTATCCACATAAACTCATCAGCTGTACATAAAAATTAACAGCTTTTAATTGTCCATGTCTTGTCTTCCGTTTGGTCCACTACATATGACCATAATTCATTTTTGGATACTTCCATCATTTTGTACAGGAGACTCTTGTTTTGACTCAAACAAGCTACACACATTTTCCAAGGTCAAGTAAATGCTATATTACATTTGAGTTGTTTTGTCATTGATAGATTATTCAGTTGAAACAAAGATAATAAGTGATTACGCTTATAATATTACCTATTGTGTCGATAGTTGTGTTAAACAGTGTGATGTGTTGAAATCGCTACTTTAAGTGTATCAGTGAAACTTCATAGATAACCTGTCCGGACATTGAAATGCTGAACTCTCACAGTAAAAGGTATGATACTCCTTATAATGACATAATATATCAATTACTTATTATGCTTATCGCCATTCCGACTATTGTTATATATAAAATATAATTACGGTAAGTTGTAATTATATTTTAATATATCAATCTTTATAGACAATTTTTCTCCCATAGAACACTTTTTTTAGTTTCATTCATTCTTTTGCCATTCTGCAGAGTGGTCCTCCATACAGAGTAAATAGTCACCATTATTTTTATTTTAATGCAATACGCTACAGTTATGTGTTAATATTAATTGGAGAAACCCGGTTTAAAAAAAGATAAGTTTGCTTAGTATGTAAAATATATTTGTTGAGAGAAATACAATTAGAAATGGTTTAACCATGTTTTATAATTCAATGTATTTGTTAATATTATTATTAAAACTATTTAAGTTAACATATAATGTGAACAATCAAACTTACCATTGCATTAAGCTCCAATCTATTTTTATCCAAAGCATTTTTCTCTGCTCGAGCGGAGTCTAAAGATTTAACTAACATTTCCTTTTCTTGAGCAAGCTGTGAAGCTTGAGATCTGCTCACATCTAGTTGAGCTAGTAAATCTGAAACCTTGGATTCCAATGTATGCTGAGTCTCTTCACAATTCTCACATTGCCTACGAGCTAGAGCCAGTTGTTCTTTACTGCTTTGGAGTTTGACCTATAAAATACAAATTAATGTGTATTTTGTTCAGCAGAAAAAATATTTGTTGGTATTATAAAACAAAATAATGACAATAATATAACAATCATTTTTCATTTCAAAATTTTGTTCAATATTTATGTTAAAACTTATGGTTGAATTTACATTAGTTTGCTTTAATTTGGTAGTCTTTGATATTTACATTTTTATATTGAATTAAGTGTACTTTACTTAATTAGCGTTAATTTTCCAACAATTTGCTGCCTCAAATAAGAACTTATTTGAAATATAATACAATAATTTTGTATAAAACTGCTCAATTATTTGTAATTCAAAGGTTCAAATTTTGCTGTTAGTCTGTTGTATATCTTCAACATGTATTTTCTACTCTCCGTTCTTCTTATATTTTAAACACAAATTAAGCATATTAGGCCAAATGAAAAGACAGAAAAACACGTAACACACACATCTACTAATACTTAGAAAGAGAGGCAATGAAATTAAGCAGAATCATTATTAGTAGAACCTTGGGGGTCTAAACAGTACAACCAGTCAAAGGTGTTACCTCAACTTATATTCTACCAGACAGTCTCTGAACTTAGAAGAATTTGTGATGGTAAGATTGTGATTGTGAATTATTTGCTAAAGAGAAAAACAAGTAAGCAAATTAAAACTAACCATAAGAGGGAAACCTTCTTTTGTACAAAATGGTAAAAATATAGAGTACAAAACATACCTCCAAATGGTGTCTAATGCAACCTCCAAAAAAAGGAATGTAAACTGTAATATTATTCAAACAGTGTAAATATTAAATATCAATGTACATGTTATAGTGTCGTGTGATGCCTACCTCACAAATCATACGATAATACATTAAAGTGATTGGTCCAGGCAGATTGAACAACTTTCCTCTTTCAGGCATTCCTTCCCTTAACTGCTTTACCTATACTCACTACAACACTATAGCCAAGCCTGACCAAGTTTGTTACAAATAATCATTGTGTAATATTATTTTGTACCATGTTCTACTAATTATGATGATGCATAAACATAACAAAAACAATGATAGTCATATTTGGAAATGCGGATATTTTTATGTAAACTAAGTTGGCTTGAACTAAATAATTTAATTAAAATTTCTGTTATCTTAACTTGAAGCAACTTGACTTTTTCAGAAAACAAATTGTAGCTGACCAGAAGGCTCTACACGGAGTTTTGGCAACTGAGACTGCTTTTATGTATCAATCAAGTAAACAGTGTACTAAACAAACTGTTAGGATAATAAGGCTTTTTGTATAAATGTGATGTTATAAACCAATTTGTTCAGTGTACCTTATAACTAAAATTCATAGTAAGAATGCAAAAGTGGAAAAAAACAAATAATAATAATAAAATAAAAAATAATAATGACTAACCTGAAGTTCATGAATACATAGTTGGTATTTATGAAGCGCAGCTTGCACAGCTGATATAGTGCTTTCTGCAAATGCTGGTGATGTCGGAGTTCTCTGAGGCCCACGTTTTGGTGACCTGAAAAATAAACGTTTTAGTATCTACAATAAAATAACACATTTCTACGGATGTTCCAGGCTGGATTTAACAGTTTTACTGAAGTGATGAATGATAAGATTGACTTACCTAGGAGGAATTGCTTGTCCAGGAGTTAAATGGAGATGTGGTGTAGGTTGGGGATCTACATCTCTTGATTCAGCATCTTGGATGACCGCATGTGCAATGTCTCTTAAAGCACTTTGTAATAACTCAACCTCTTCTTGTAACCGAGTGATTTGCCCAATTCCAGACTCAGCTTGATTACATCTTTCTTCCTTCAAGTAATAAACAATTAAAATTTATCTTTAATGGTTTGTATTTCAAGAGCACAGTATAGGCAAGGCAAAGAAACAAGGAACGATGGATAGAAAAAGTAAAAAAGAAGATTCTGCAAGGGGAAATAGATGAGTTGAGACATGGACAAATGACCTCATGGTTTAGTTGCACTGTTTCATAGCAATCAAAACAACCCTTCAAAATATTAATAAGCTAATTGGAATATAAAGGAATGGTGAAGGCTTGTGTGAAAGAAGGCCTTTGCTCATAAAGGGCAGTAATTCCAAGAAAAATAACAAAGTATTCATAATGATTATTGCAATAATTTCTTAACAGGAATAAGTGTTGTAAAGTTAGAATTAAAAAAAGAAATTTAAAAATAAAAATTAATCATTATTAAAAATTATAATTACAATTATAAATTACAATTAAAAATTAAGAATTATTACGAATTAAAAATGAAAATTAAATGTTATAAGTGAAAGTTGGTTCATGCATACAAAGCACAAAAATTTAGGTTATTGATGCAAAATAAACACAGACAAATAATATGACAACTAATAATTGAAATTTAATTAAACTTATTTAAAAAATGACATACATGCACAAATAAAACCAAATATAACAAATTACACTTTTTTAAAGCTATTTTCAGTGGTTAAATTCTTAAGATACTTAAAATAAAATAATAAAACTCTATTCATTGACACTTAAATTATTTATTTGTTCCAAACAAGAAAAAGATCCAAAAGGAATAAACTGGATTCAAGTCAACAATAGAAACAAATTATGAAATAAATATTATTATCATAAAATATTATGAAAGACTTCAAATGTATTATATGGTTTAAAATTAAATAGCTAATTAAATTAATCTTTCATGAATTCTCTAACAGCTTTTGTTAAAACTTAAAGAATTTAAATTGAGCTCATGTACGTCAAAGTTACTAAAAATCCCCATAAAATATACATAGTACAATATATTTATTGATATTTTTGTTTTTTTATTTTGTTAATATACATTTAACTTTGATTTGTCTGAATCGTTTGATATTTATAGTTGAGCAATACCTATTTTTGATAAAAGAACTTACTTCCCTTGTATGAGGTTTTCGTCATTTATAAAAGTAGGCCGAATGTGTGTTGATATGTTTAAATTTAAATGGTTTCCTATGTTTTTGACGATTTATTTACATCCGATGATGAGTCAGATTATTTAGAAAGTACATATTTTATTTATGTTCGGTTAATTATTGGGTCTAAAAGTTTAATTTGGTTGAGAAAGTTGTCTGTAGTCAACTCACTTTGTTTACCAGGTTAGTCTACTATTTCACTGCTTGGCCCGCCAGTGTCACGTAGCCGATTATAGGACTTGAAATAAATCGTAGTTTGTTTTTGCATTTGGGTATTTTAACTTTGGCCTATTTTAAATTATTGTTTTTATTTTTGAAATTATGGAATGTTTCAAAATTTAGAATGAATCAATTTAAAATCAAGAAACAACCTCAATATATATAAAAAGAATCAAATTTTAAATTAAATAAGTCAAGTTATGAATTTAGTGAATACAAACAATTAAATAAAATTTTGTATAATAAATAATCAAGCTTTACTTCCTCTTTATAAGTCCAATGGTACCATTGATTCACAACTCAACAGTTCACTAGTCTATATTAAAGGTTTGTAGTTCTTTTTTGTGCGGTAGTTGATAGTTCACTTGGAAAAAACTCAATGTTTTAATTATTACATTGTTCTTCAAGAGTACAGTTTTTTCTAAGCAGCTCGTAAAGTAGTATATTATTAAAGTAAGAACCAGAACTTGTCAGTACTAATAACCTTATTTATCGTCACAGAATTGTTCACGTAGAACTAATGGTGTTTGACAGCATCAAAAACTTGAAACTCATTGTCTTGTATCCAAGTCACTGATTATAATGAATAAAATATTATTTCCGTCTATGTGACTTTTATTATAAATAAAGTACTTTACTTACTCAATCCATGACGCGTTTCAGAACTAGTTCCACCATCAGCTATCCCCCTGCTGAGCAGCTATAGCATCCCCGTCATAGCATTAAAATATATTATTAAAAGAAATTATGTGTTAAGTTTCTTTCAATAATTTATTTTAATGTTATGACGACCTCAGCAGGAGGATATCTGATGATGGTACTAGTTCCGAAACGCGTCATGGATTGAGTAAGTAAAGTAATTTATTTATAATAAAAGTCACATAGACGGACATAATATTTTATTCAAAAACTTTAAAACTTTTTAAGTTCATGTTTTCAGCAGAAATGTTCATGAAGAAATTGTTGGTGTGCCACTGTTGAGCGGCTCATGACATGATCCCCATAGTCATTAATCCCCTTAATCATTCCGACGGTCTCCGTCGCGGTTTTCCTGATTTTGACGCAGATTTTAATGGCGTAGCGCTGTTCGAGATTTCTCTCCATCTTGGATTGCGACAACACTTCTTAACAGAGGTTCACGGAAATCGACGTGCTTACTCTCTGCTTGCCCGCAGGCGACCGGAAAAAATATCGATCTCTTCGCTCTTCGAAAGGCTCCCCACTACCACGCCCAGGTGGTCCGACCGCCCTCCACCGCTCAATTCGCGCTACAGAAATTCATACTACTACTTTTTGATCCTGTAAAAGAGGTAACCATTCTCAGGAGCTAGAACGACTCATCAGATGCCCTCAAAACATATTACCAATTGTTAAAAAGATAAATACAATAATAAATTCAAACATGTGTGTTAATTTAATACATCGCCCGGCATTAATTTGTAATACCATTACTAGGGCTAGACTGAAGATGGAAGTGTGTGCCATCTGAAACCATGTTAGTCCAAGACAGAATTATAAGTGGTAATAATTATTAACCTAAATTTAAATCAATCATCTGTACACCTTTCCACAAAGAAAAATGATTACAGAAATAACTATACTTACAAGGTTATGTATATCTTTAGAAAGCTGTTGAATTTGATTATCCTTTTGTTTGATGTGATTCAAGTTTGCATCTCGCTCGCTGTTGAGAGAGTGTATTTGTGATCGTAGTTCAGATGTTTCCATGAAAACCTGCTGCTGTTGTTTTTCCTACAAGTCATCAATTGAATAAACCTTTGGATACTAATTTAACTAAATTTATGAATACAGGATAAATAAACCAACAATATAGAAAAAATAAAATATTTAATTTTGTATTTTTTTTTTTTTTTTGCAATTAAGTGTTAGATTATGGCAAATAGATTAAAACTCAAATTACAAATAATCTAGTAAAGTTACAGCAACAATAACAGTGAAGTAGGGCTTTTAATAAATCGTAAAACGTTGTGTATCAGAACTAGAGGAAAACCAACATCGATAATTTTGAATGAAAGAAGTTCTGCTGCTTAAAATTAGTACAGTATACTATAATCAGTGTCACTAAGAAAACTCTGTCAGTATTCATTAAATAAGTAACATGTTGATTCTAATTACGCCCTGCTTTATATTACTGATTTGTTTTGTTGTTTTATAAATGAATGTTATCAATTAGTTGTTACAATGTTCAATTGATTTCCATTATGTATTTTAATTTCTATATGATGGTTTTAAAAGTAAAGTCTGAAACTAAGAAAATGTAAATCTCAGTTGAGAATAAGGAATGCACGATTAAGTAGAGGCATTTAAATAAATGATATATGTTTTCAAAACCAAATTATTTATTTTGTTGCCGGCAGTCAGTATGTGATTCAGTTACCAGAAATATGAATACAACTCGTAACACATTTTAAATAACAATAATATTATTTCGGAAAATCAGTACGGGTTTTTGAAGTGCAAGAGCACCATAGATGTCATAATTAAAAATTTTGATGCAATTTTGACTGCGCTTGGTAACAAAGAAAATTGCATTAATATTTTCATGGATCTGTGAAAAGCTTTTGATTGTATGGACCATGATCTGCTTTTAATTAAATTAATGCTTTTTGATGTGGTTTTCAAGGAAAAGCACTGAAATGGATTACAACATACCTGGAAAATAGAGTTCATTAGGTAGAGCTTACAGGTGCTGAGGGGAAGGTGCATAAGTCTGACATACTTACAGTTACCCACAGGGTACCCCAAGGGTCGATCTGGGTCCTGCTCTTTTTACATGCTTTTATTCAACTCACTACCGTTCAACCGGTGGGTGGACCGGTACACGGTCGCCTCGGCTCTTTCCTTGCCTCGGCTCTTTATCTCGTGCTGCTCCGTAAAGCACATTGCGTTACGACTGTGTTCTTGCATACGTTTATTAACCAAAAAATTTACCCTCAGACAGGAGCGGCTGGGGGGTTGAGAACCAAAAATTTTCAGAAAAATCTAATTTTTGACTATAACTGCGTTCTCGCATAGGTATATTAACCAAAAAATTAACCCTCAGAAGGGGAGGGGGGGTTTGGCTCTGAGGACCAAAAATTTTAGGAAAAATCCAATTTATGACTATAACAAAAAAGTAAAAAATAAAATAAATTTTAAAAAAATAAATTTTTTTAATCATGCTTTCATATCCATGAATAACATAGACTCGAACTAAAAAAAAAAATAACCCACAGATAAAATTAATTCTTCCTCAGCGATCTGATATTGTAATGAAACTTGATAGCTTGCAATCTTTTTACTTTTCACAAAATAAACACACCCAAAAAGCATGGGGCATGATGTTTTCGGAACTTTGCAAGAGTTTTCCCAATGCTCCCATGGATAGGAAAGCATGTTAAAAAAAAAAATGTTTTAATTTATTTTATTATATTGTATATTAATAACCTGCCACCACATTTAAGTTGGGGCTCAGCCCTTATGTATGCAGATGATACAACCCTCATCTTGTCCGATCAAGACCATAGCGCTTTAGAGATTAAATCTTTCATAACTTTAAATCAAGCCATAGTATTTCACCAAACTTAATCTAATGCTAAATTTAGAAAAAACTAATTAAATCTCATTCTCAGCAAAGAACAACAAAGATTGCAGTGCAATAGATGTTTTTGCAGATAATTGTCAACTGATTGAAGTAAAAAGTATAAAATTTCTTGGTTGACAATCGAATCACAAGTTAATTGGAGTAATATAAGTGTATTGTCCACAAAATTGAACTCCTCGATTTATATTCTGAAAAGGTTGTTGAATTATTGCTCTTTACCTGTTCTTCGGATAGCATATTATGATATATTTTACTGTCATATTCAATATGGTGTTGCTGTGTGGGGAAATGCTTCTAAGGGACATTGAATATACGACATTGAACATTGGTGATAGAAATAAAGTGTAAGCTATAAACAGTAAATAAGAACAGTGCATATTAAAATCAATCAAAAAAGAGTAATCACATAAAGAACATTAATAACACAATTAAATGGTTAATAAAAAGAACTATATTACAAAATCATGTATGACACAAATAAATTTCTGTAGTGAAAGAAAGAATAGATTTAATATTGGTAGCAGTGCTGGTTGAAGTGATGAAGATTCCCGAAGGCGGTGGAATCATATTCTTCCTTAGAAATGGCATAAGGTGAAGTCTAGTAAATGTAGAGATCTACAAGTTTTCGTTGTTTAAATAATAAGTTTTTTGTGACTGAGTTTAAAAAGTTATGGCTTAAAGGCAAGTTAATTGGTGGAGCAGAGTTTGTGCACTTTGGCGTAAAGATTCTGCGTATAATTTGACAGGAACGAAGTGATAATTATTTCATGACCATGTGGTCAACATCTTTATAGTTTGTGCATACAGAACAGGTGAATTGAGTTATAAGAACAGTGATATGTGGGCCCCTCAATTCGCAAGTATAAAAACTAACATTAAACAAAGCCTAGGTGTAGTTTGAATTTTTTTAAATAATTTTGGTATTTTTTCATAAGTTATAGTAAAAATTCAGTCTGCTAGTAAAATCATATTTTTTAACATTCTAATTAAAATTGCGCCTCAATTCTGGTATTTTCTTATGTTGTATATTTTAAATTGTAAAGTTATGTTTTGTGTCTTATGTAAATTGATGACTTTTTCCTGTTGTAAAAATCTATACAACATGGTAGAGTAAACGCTCTTAGTTGTTCACCACAATGTGTTGATTATCATTTGTTACCATAATTCCATTCATGCAGTACTTTTGAAGCTTGACGAACCGGACAATATTGACAGTTAAGGTAATGATTAACTTGCTTTTTGCCTACTAAATCTACTGCCTAGATCGCCAAAATAATCTACTGAATACATTCCAATATGTAAGATAGACTAGATTAATCAGTGCGTAACTAAGGACGGACCGCAATGCACGTGCGAGTGTTTTTTTCCGTAAGACTATATTCATATCTTCGTTCAAATGTGATGTGTACATGTATAGTGTTTGTGTTTTGTGTTTGTGTTCGTAAATTAACAATTTAATGTTGTATTGACGTGCATTAAATTAAATGCCAAACATTTTAATAATATAATCGGTTCGACAATGCCTGAGAAATAGGCGAAACGATTGTCACCGCCAAACAGAAATAGAGACATCAAACAGGACTGTGAGCAGCATTTCACGTAAACAAGGTATTTATTTATAGTTAAGGTAAATTCTTGTGTAAAAGAAAATATATGCGAAATTAAAGAACATGGCACATGTGTGATTATGTTGGTGCAAAGGGAGAAGTATTTGCCGCCCAAATCATGGTACAGAGTTATGTAATACAAGATCTGTGCTGTGACGTAAGCGTGCAATATGGCAATACAGTCGCAGATGATGTCATTTGGCATAGATACTGATCATATGTGAACTGACAGATGCCCAAAGGTAAACAAAGTTTTAGGTTAAGTGAGTGTTTTTGGATTTTGAAGTAAAGTAATTTTATTAAAGAGTGTTTTCAATTGCAATTAAAAAACAAAAAAAAATTATTATTAAATGATAGTTCACATATAATCTTTTCAATTAAAAAAAATTTTTATTTGAACTTAGAATAATTTTGATTTCAAATATTTTTTTAACAGTTTTATGAAATAATTTTTTTATTTTTATAACGCCTAACGTTATAAAAATTCAAAAGTCTGCACTTTGGGCTACCTTTGGTAAGAGGCATACAGATTCTTGGCGGCCTCTTTTCAAAAATCTGAATATTTTTACTTGTCCGTAAATTTATATTTTGAGTGTTATGTTTTCGAAGTTCCACACAGGCGTACACCATAACCAGGTACATAGATACAACACAAAGAAACATATAATTTAACTATTCCAAAGCTTTCTCAAACTTTAAAGTCACCAGCAGTTTCTGGGGCCATCCTACACAGTTTTTGTCTTCCATATAAACTTAAGGCAATGACAGAGTGTTACGAAGTGAAATGAGGGCTATCATTAATTTATATTTTAACTATATTAGATGTAGAATTTTATTGGTAGCCTACGGTGCAACACGCGATGAAGTCAAATCCCATAGTTGCATTTTGTAGTAAGCCAACGACCGAGCTAGACGAGTAAAACTGAGTGGGGACAGAGGTGTTAAATAGAGGCGACTAAATTCGAGACGGGGCTTTTTGGGTGGTACGAGTGTAGGTGCACCTCGGGGCAGGACGAGCTGACCGGAAGAAGCCACGAGGACAAAATAAGGTGAGGGAATATTTATTGTGAATATTTGGGGAAAGTTTTATAGCATCAAGCTAAGTAGAATCAGTTTTGTTTGTTTCATAATTAAAGTAATTATTTATTTGAGTGATATCCGTGTTTGAGAATTTTGGGAAGTAAATATATTATTTGAACTCAGTTTTGCCCGTAAGGTTAGGCATAGAATGTATTAAAAATTATTGTTTCTGAACATGTTAGTAGAGCACTGTATTTAACAGTCTATTTATCTGTCACTGAAATTAAAGATATGTTAAAATATTCTTGATGGGGTTTGAGTTATTGTACAAACTATATGATCCTCTCACGACATAATTAGAGCCAAGCGAGTAGTCTTTATATAAAGATCCCTACGTAATAAGAGGAAAAGGCATTTAAAAAGGAAATGTTAAGCTACTTGAAGCAGGGCATCTTTTATTCTATAGAGGAGTTCATGGGACTGCCATCTACTGAATGATGATGGTGTTTTTCATTTTTTATATGTATGATATGTATTATATTAGAAAATTATTATTTAAACTCTTATGTAGGCAAACTATCCATAGTTTGTAGAATATCATTCTGTTTGGAAACAAATCATCATCAGATTCATCTGATGAGTAGGTGTTATTACATAATTGAGATTCACTTGACTCTAAAAGGTCATCCATCATCTGACTCATAAAAAAAGTTTAAAATATCTTCTTTGTAAAGAAACCTTGATAAGCCATATTTTGTTGTTATAACTTTATGAATGTAGGTTTTATTGAAATGTTGTAATTTTAATACTGTATATAGAATAATTGGTATTAAGAGGCATAAAGTTGTAAAAAATGAAACATTTATGTTTTGTTGAATTATTAGTATTATTGTTGTCACATTTATTATCTATGTAATATTTTAAATGTATCATAACATAATGAGGCTTGCCATACAAAATGTATTTTGTCAAAGGTAAAAGAATAAATACAAATACAAATATATTTTGTACTAGTCCTATAAATATTTACAAGATTTTAATACAAAATGTAATATTTAATTTCATTTCATTTTGTTTTTTCATTTCATTTATTGGTTTCTTTGACAAAAATAATTTGTATAAAACAAGTCATATCACAACACACTGGAACAATATCCACAAAATATAATTAAACAACAAGTAGTACGAAAAAATAGAGCAAAATATACAATAATCTACACAAATTCAAAAAATTAAGTTAATAAGATAATAATTTAAAAAGTTAAAACACTTTGCAAAAAAAAAGAGATCACATCTATCACAAAATAGTATTGTGATGCACAAACTCTTCCACCGAGTAAAAAGATCCAGACAACAGAAATTGTCTAAGACTGTTTTTAAAAATCCTGTAGTTTGGGAAATTTTGAATGCTTTTAGGAAGCTTATTCATGAACTTTGCACCAGCTTGTGAGGGAAGTTTACTGTATAAATTTAACCTGTGCTGTCTGGTATGATACTCACAAGCTTGTCTGGTACTGTAGTTGTGTATATCCATATTTTGGACATGATCACACTTGAATTTTAAAAAAAGCAACACTTCAAGTATGAAAATACATGGAAGTGTAAATACTCCATAATTCTTGAAATAGTTTTTACAACTTTGTCTTTTATGTAGCCCTGCAATAAGCCTTATGGCTCTTTTTTGCAAGACAAACACTCTTTTCATGTTCTGAACTGATGAGTTTCCCCAAAGAAGAACTCCATAGTTCAAATAATGATACACTAGCCCATAATAAGCTGTTAAAAGTATCAATCTACCACAGTATGGCTTCAAACTTCTCAGTACAAATATACCAGAGCTAATTTTTGAACTGATATTGCTAATGTGGTCATTCCAGTTCAACTTGTCATCAATTAGAAGACCCAAAAATTTCATTGATTGCACTTCTTCAAGTATACTATCACCTAGCATGACACTTGGTGTCAGATTTGAGCTATGCTTTCTACTGAAGTTTATGTACTTAGTTTTACATGGATTGATTGTTAAATAGTTTTCAGCGAAATACTGTCCAGTAGCATTGACTTGTATAAAAGCCTTCTGCTCCAATTGTTGAACAGAATCTGCTTGAAAACATAGTGTTGTATCATCAGCAAATTGAATTACCCTATCCGCATGTACTGATGATGACAAATCATTAATATAGAGTAAAAATAACACTGGGCCGAGAACTAATCCTTGCGGGACTCCTTGTCTCAGCTTAGTCTCTTTAGACAGCCTTCCTGCAACATTAACACGCTGTGTTCTATTGGAGAGATATAAGTTTATCCATAGTAATGGAATCCCTCTAATGCCAATATTTTCGCATTTCTAAAGTAACAAATTAAAATCAACACAGTCAAAAGCTTTAGAAAGGTCCAGGAAAATGCTCATAACTTCCCTTTTCTTATCAAGACCTTTTAATAAGAAGTCCATTAACTTGACTACTGCATCGATTGTGGACTTTCCTTTTTGAAACAACAATGAATATTAAATTTATCTAAATATTTAAGAAGCTGCATTAGAAACAGTTTTTCAAAAACTTTACTAAATGCCAGGAGCATCAAAATGGGTCTGTAATTATTAATAACATTTCTTTCACCCTTTTTAAATAAAGGAAGAACCTTAGCAGATTTTAATCTACTTGGGAATTTAACTTCCGAGAATGAAGAATTTATTAAAACCTGAAGAGGTTTGGTAAGTTCTTCAGAACACTGTTTGATGAGCCACACAGAAATTTCATCAATATCAGTGGACTTTTTATTTTTTAATTTCCTAAACTATTGACTTATATTCATTAAAATATATCATTTCAATTTGTTCATTTTCACACACACTAGAATTTAAAAATAATTACTGTTCAAACTGTTTAAAAATATTTCTATTTATCTTTTTTCACTAACCCCTGTTACAGCTGATAGGCTTGCACGAGTAGATATACCAGTGCAAGCACTTGCCATGTCTCTTGAAGAAATTGTCATTTCAACTTTCATTTTGTTGAGGTCTCGTAATGTGGCAGTTTGCATTTCTGAAAACATTCGCTTCACAGCAACTACGTCTCTCCAAAGGTTTAAAAGTCGATTATGTTCTGTGGTATAGTAGTCATTGAAGTACTGTAACATAAATGATAATATTTTACTTATAATGCTGGTTGACCAAAGGCTAAAGTAATTTAGACATCTATACAAATTGAACTCTTTACAGTCAAAACA
>JAGFPH010000209.1:67954-83683 GCA_018207615.1 Philaenus spumarius
GGATTACCGAGTGTTTGAAGGCACCCCGAAGGTGCTAAACTATTTAATTAATTTAGACATCTATACGAATTGAACTCTTTACAATCAAAACACCTGAAATCATTATTTTTAAATTGTTTATAGTTTATTTATTGCAGTACACTAATACAAAAAATAAAAATGAAAATATTTTATTCTCCAATCTGAAGAGAAAAGAACAAGAGAAAGCAAAAAACCCATGAAACATGTTTTAAATCGGTTCTAGGTTTTACTTTGCATATTTTTTACTCTTAACATGACTTATGAATTACAATGTTCAGAACTTTTGGGTTAGAAACTCGTTAACAAAGAAAATGAAAAAGATGACATGTCTTATACCCAACCAAGACGGAATTATACTTATAATAATGCAGATAGCAAAAATATAGTGACATAAAACTAAGAATCTCACAAACAAAATACCTGTTCTTCTTCCTTCCATTCTTCTTCCTTGCAAAGCATTTCTTCTCGCATTTGTTCCCAGTCACTTGTCAGTTTCTGTAAGTCATTTGTCAAGGCTTCGTTGCTCTGGTGGGCTTCTTCCAATTGATCCCTCAACTGTGAATTTACTTGCATAACTTTTTCACATCTGCAACCAAATGCCCATACTTTAATTTTAGTAAAATAATACAAGTATAAATGATAATATATAAACTTATTTTCTTAGTACAAGCAATTATTCATCTGTTTATCATGACTGTGAGAATTTAAACTAACATAACATGGCCAATTAAAATACATGATCTTTTAACTACCCCTTAGTAACCATGTTTCTGATTTAGTGCACTATTTTTATGAGTTTGGCATTGAATATTTAAATTTTATTGACAGTAAAATTAAAGTTAAATAGAATATAATGATTATCCATGTGTTTTTCATGAAACAAGAGATTGTCTAATTATAGTTCCGATCTTAGCAAGTTAAAGACTTATTTTGTTGTTTTACTAATTATTGTTAGCTAGTTTTAAATTAAATTTTAAAACGCAGTAAAGAGTACTAACTACTACTGCAAACAACACAAAAGTAATAATTTTCAAATGCTGACATAAAGTATTTGAATACTAAATCTTATTGGTTTGGTTTTAAAAGGTACCATTAAATAGCTTGTTAACTAAACAAATTTACTACCATTTGTAAATAGAAATTATTGACTTACTAAGCAAAGGGTTTAAATAGTTCACAAAACTCACAAGGTAGCAGTACGACATCAAAACAGCAAATGAACATGAGAACAAAGCATAATTTATAACAAGTTGTGATTAGAAGTGACAGATGTTCTGTACAATCAAAGATAATCTTTACTTAATATATCAATAGTTATCATACACAATTTAATATACTTCCACAACTTTCTTGAAAGTTTTAAAAACATATATAACTATATACACTAATTTCTTGCAATCTTGTACTAAAATCTGTTTAATTTATACACAATTTTATAACTATAATATAGTATGTCTATGTAGTTGGAAGATGATGTAGAGTATATATAGCTCAGTATAAGCTACACTACCTTCTTCGTTCTTCTTCTAATCGTTGCAGAGCAGTGTCCAAGTCGTGAATTCTCTCTTCTCTCATTTCCCTGAGATGTTGTTGTGCAGTATCTAAAGCAGAACCAGGAACAGCAGTTACACTACGCGTGGGAGACTCGACCATAGGATAAACTCCTTCTTCAATCTGTCCTTCTAGGTCTGAACATTTTTGTTTATACTGTAATACCTGTATAGAAGAATTTGCATTTGAGTACATTCAAAAATTATTTTTTAAACAAATAAATAATAATTTTCAGTATACTGACTTTCTTCAATTCATGAAATCATGAAGTGTATTCATAAGTTTAAAAACATTTGTTATGAAAAAGTGTTTGTTGTTACATCTACAAATTTTGATTGAAAAAACAGATTTTTAACAGTTATAAAAAATGAACACACTGTTGCTACAAAAAAAATATATGACTTACTATTTGTAAATACTCACATTTTTACCAAATTGGTGATGATTGATTTGGAAAATACATTTTTAGTTCATCATCCAAATATTACTTTTGTGGTTTAATGAGATAAAAATATAGTTTTGATTAAATATATTCTTTCTTCAAATCAAATGAATCAAATTTGATATAGTAGCATATTTTTTATCTTTTCATCCAAATATATAACTTTGACTATTAATTTTATTTTATACCTAAACAGCTCAAACGTTTTGGTTTTATTACAAAACTGTTTTATTATTTATTGAATTTTATTTATAATATCTATGCTTTGTGCCCTCATCCAATCAACTTTATTTTGCAACTTTGTAGTTTCCGGGATTATATATCCAAAACCTTGTAAAAAGTCATATTAATTATTTCAAAAGGCAAAATTAAAGTAGTTAAAAAATTTAAAATAAAAAATTTTATAAAAATGACATTGCCAATTAATTTGGTACCTCATCAATAAATATGAAATTGAAACTATAACTTGGTTTCAGACCATTTTTGTTTGTATATATTTTGGTTTTCATAAATAAAGTAATTGTCTATTACAGACATTAATGCAGATTACCCTGTGCTATTGTTATTGTTTTTCTCCAAAAACTTACTTTTGCCTGGAGCCTACTAACTAAAGCTGCTTGGTGTTGCTGAGCTTGCCGGTACGTGTCTAACCTTCTTTTATAACTTGCTGCTTCTTCTTGTAACCTCCTGCGTAAATCTTTATTCTGTCTTACAAGCAGGTCTGGAGGAGGATCCTCCGCACCACCTCCTTCACTTCTGCCGCCACCTTCCATTCTCAAACTGGATCTACTAGTCTACCAACAATACAGAAAATATAAATATTCATTTAATAATAACACTATGAATCAGTTTTTGAAGAAAATATTCACGAAACAATCATTTTTATGTCCTTAAATAAAGTATTTTAAAATAATTTCATGCAGTACTAAAATACATGTTGTATGTTGTAACTTTGATCTTTCCCAAAACTCATAGAAAAATGTTCTTCCTAATGGAGAATATTGGTATAACAATGCCAAATTTCAGCAGATTCTTGTATATACATCAAAGAAATCTGACTGTAACAGTCGGGTAACACATGACCCACAAAAGCATTTTTAATCATTGATATTTAAATAAGAAATATAAATTTATCAAAATTGACTTTGATTTTTTTTAACACACAGAGAAGACTTTATTAAAGTGTGTTTTAAATATAGGCAAGTTTAGACAGACTACTGCTTGCTTCACACGTTAAACCTATTTCAAGCCTATACACACAATTTTATGATTTTTAAAAACAAAGTTAACTGATTCATAACTTTAAAACTAAGAAGGTAAATAATATCATATAAATTATTAAGTTTATGATAAACAGCAGTTACAATAAAGTTTAATATTAAAAAGCTTTACTTCATCCTACTTTTAAAATCAGCTGATAATAGAAATACCTTTAAGAAATAATAGCCTACGAGAAAGTTTAGTAGGAAACAGCTGATTATTGTATTAACACAACAATGAAAACTAGTGGACCCGGCAATGCTTCGTTATTGCTATTGCTTGATTTACCTAACCTAAAATTATATTCAGTTTTTGATCCAAATCAGTTGTTGATCAAAATCAGCTGTTGATCAAAATCAGCTGTTTTAAGCTTTTCATACGAACAGCTGTTTTTTGTGCCCCTGATAAAATCAAAAGAAATCTTTCTTCTTCTTCCTTAAGATTGACCTTCCATAAGATTAACATTGAAATTTTGAGGGCCAGTGGGGCGTATCCCTGAGGACCGATGTAAATTATAATGGGATTCTGCTCATCTACAGGACACTACCTTTCTAACGGTATGCGCGAATTTCTCCTACGATGCACACAAGCTGAGAAAAAAGGACGACAAGTTTTGTGCTTGCCTATTAATATATAGATATTTAATCAGCTCCGCTAAGTATTTTAAATGGACAAATAGCATCATTGTTTTAAAACTATTTGTAGTTCTAATCTTTTGTTACAGTATTTTTTCTAGCAATTTGAGATCAGACCCTTTAGATTGATATAATATATTAAGAATTATAATATAAGTGCATAGGTTTTAGGTAATTTTATTTATCGGTTTAATTGTATCAGGTACCCTCCATGTTACGTAATAATAATAATAGTTAGATAGTAACAGTAGTTCTTAATTCACACTGAACATGAACATGAATATGGCTTGCACACAAAGAAGTTGCCGAAGTCAGAGTTTTAGATAGTTAAAGAAGGAGGGAGCTAGCTTGAGGCCTAAAGTAGACTGTTAGTAATCTTGATCTGGAGCAGATTCTAGAGCACTCAAGGCGGACAAAATATTCACTACCTTAAAGGTTATTTGTTAGTTCGGGCCAGCAGAGAAATAATGGTTGTTTTGCTTTCAAAAAATGATTAAAGTACGGTAATACAATTGTTTCACTGCCTTCTCATCCACCAACCATCCTGATGTCTGTAGGCTCGCAAGAGAGCCGAAGATCCATCCGATAAAGTGAGACCCATTACTGAAAGAGCTCGATACTGGACAGCCAAACCGGCAGGGAGGAACCCGTCCCATCTGGTATCAGAAGCCTTTGAAAAGGTAGGACGATTTTTCTCTTTGGTTTTTTTATATAATTTTTAGAGTTAAAATTAATTAAATAAATAGAAAATGAATGGATAAAGCGAATAAAGTTAACTTAAAGAAATAAATAATAAAATATTAATAAATTAATATTTCATGTTTAAAGGTAGTTGCACGATAGGTCAAAAATAGATGCAAATCAAATGCATAGAAAGGCATAGTAGTGGTGTGGGTTGCTTGTATTTTAACATTATTATATACATGTAACATGTAACATGTTACATGTAACATGTAACTTAGTGCTGCGGACTACTGGCCAAATCCTAAAGTTTTTGAATACAAAATTGTACAAATAATATAATGGAATATAAAAACTTAATGATATTGATTATAAAAACTTATCATTTATCCTGAATTATTGTTCTGAAATTAAAATAAATAAATTAGATTACGGGGGAAATGATTTAAAAATATGAAATGTTTAATAAAGTTACAAGTTCAAAGATTCATAAATTGTAATAACATGAACAAAGATTTTACAATGGCAGATCATATTCCAATTGATGAATATGATTTCATTTTATAAATAATAGGCTTAAAGAAACATTAGAAATATATCGACAAAGCAGTCAAAGCATGGGGCTGACTCTGGTGATGTGGGGGGTGGGGAGGGGTGATAATGTGACAGGTACTCTCCACCTTACATAATAATAATCATCATAGTTAAGTAGTAATAGTAATTCTGGATTCACACTGAACATTAACATGCTAATGGCATGCACACAAAGAATATGGTGAAGTCAGAGTTTTAGTTAAAGTAGCCTTGACAGTAAACTTGGTCTGGAGTAGATTCCAGACCATTCAAGGTGGATTCAATCTTTAGTTGAATTTACCATCTTAAAGTTTAGTAGTTAGTTTGGGATATTGTGTAGAAATTGTGATTGATGCTTTGAAGGTTGTTTTGCAACCTTATTCTGAAAAATCTTCTCCACCATCTACCATCCTGACAACATATGTAGGTTCGCAAGGGAGCCTAAGACTCATACGATAAGGAGGGAAGCTATCGCTGATGGAGTCGGACTATTCCGATTGAATATTGTATTGTCATCCAGTTCTGACCTATATTTAAATTTTCAAGTCTCTAGCTCATCGGGAAGTTAGTTTAAACTCGTTTGCAAAGTTCCACCCGGACAGACAGACAGACATGACGGAAACCGAACTAATAAAAATGTGTTAAAAAGACTTAATTTGTAATACTGGCTAGTTTTGTCAATAGAAATTCTTTTCTAACCTCATCTTTTGCTATTTATTTATTTATGTTATGATCTTTTTGAGTTTTGAATATAAACATCATTGTTTAGATTACATAATTCAGTTGTAAGTGAAACCTCAAAATGTTGAACAGCCTTTGTCAAAGTAATAGGCCAATCATATTAGGGGTTTCACCTCGGAATGAGAGATAATAAGCTGTAAATTCGTACAAACCCTTTATTTTGCCATTCTAAAAGTTGTCTCAGAAGTCTCATAAAATCTCGTGTCTGTGGCTTAAGATATTCAAGGTCAAAGGTCACAAAAATAATTTTTTCGCAAACATCTCGCTTCCTATGGTTTCAATGCTATTTGCATCTATTATAAAAATTGTAGAGCATAAAATTCTCTACAAATTTTGTTGAAAACATTTTTTATACGGTTAACCGTTTTTGAGATAGAGCGCGCATCTCTTACCCATGCATAATAAGTTATATTGCAAGTTCAACCGTGAGTTCCAGTAAAGAAAACGTAGTATACAAATAAAAAATCCACAATTATGTTTAATTTGCATTGTTTAATAATAATTAATACATAATATTTTTCATTTATCGAATACATATTCATTTAATAATACTTACCTAGTTTGTGTAATTAAAACATTATTAAGTCAAATACTTTAAGATATTTTAACTATCTACACATTATATAAATAAAAACAGAACACAGTTTCTCATAAAAAACGTTTAATTTAAACGATTTTTATGAGAAACTGTGTTCTGTTTTTATTTATATAGTGTTATTTCTCATAAATCCACTTCAAGTTTAAATTTTATATCTACACATTATCTAGTAAATGCGTTTTCATGTAATTTTACTTACAAGTTCAAATTATTTATCTGGACATAGATTCTAGAGATCAGATAGCTGTTGGTCTCACCAGCTTTTATCCATATCTCAGCTCTATACTTTGACTTACAATAAAAGTTAAGATATCATATTGTTCAGCATTAAAAGAACTAAGAATGTTGATGCTTTTTTTTTTAACAATAGTTTTTTTGTAATTTAACCAAATCTTTTAGATGGCCACCATTTTAGAACTTTTACTGAACAAAAATAAGTTTTTTTGAGAAACTTCAAATTAATGGCACAAAAGAATTTTCAAAATGTAATATCAATATCTATATTCATTCGGGAGTTTAAAAAACACAAAATAGCCGATATACAGAAAACAAAGGACTTCTGGATCTATTTTTATTTTATCTAGATTCTTATTTATTGCACCTCTGCATTATTGTGTGCAATAACTGTGAATTATTAAATTTTTTTATAAAAAGTAAAAGTTCCAGGACATTTTAATTGCATAAAAAATTTAATAAACACCAAAGCAATTATTGCACAAAACAATTAGCGGTGTAATTGAATTAAAAAAAAAAACATTAATCCTAAGAAAATATTTTAAATAAAAAAGAAATTTCACTTGTGTTTAAATCTATAAAAATATATTGTAAAAATCATTCTAAAAATTTACGTAGTTTTAATTTACGACATACAAAGTAACAAAGAGATTTGAAGTGGTAAAAAACATGAAGAATATCTAATGCGACCTAATCTCTAATTTGATCAGTAAACATCTTCCGATATTATCGTTTTTTTTGCAATTTTTAAATGGGCATTCTTTATAAGTCGTCAACTGAAAAAATAAACTAAGCAACTAAATAATAGGTAATTTTGGACATGTAGGGAAAGACCTGTAACTGTAGTTAGCATATTAAATTGCGTTTCTGAATATTTAAATTGTAGGCCTACAACATTTTTATTTAATAGATCTATGTAGTTTTGTAAATACATCTAAAATGAAAACATACAATTTCAACCGCTAAATAAGGTACCTAATATAAATTATATTAAAGAGTCAAGACAGGCTGCAGTTAAAACATTAAAGACAAATTAAACGTAATCAAATAACGACAAATATAATCCTAATATTTAAAAAGTATATATAAACGTAAAGAATAATTATAAAATCATGGATGTAATAATTTATATATAGGCCTACACTACACTAAACTGGTTACCTTTGTGTGACTTCATTGGGTTTTCAGAAACTATCGATTTTTCAAGAAAGTTTAAATCGGGAACTTCACCCGTTGTGCAATGCGATGACAAAACAGTCCCATACAGTCCTTCTTCAATACAACTTTATCTTGCACCGAATTTTAAGATAATCTTTTGGAATTATTGGGAAATCATCTAAATTATAATTCTTAGATAACAAAAAATGGTAAATTTTTATTTTTTTAAGGATGTTTGCTTAGTAAACAAGACAAAACATTATTTTCAATTGAGTCACTTGAAAGCAGTAAAATATCGGGACAAATTTTGTTATCTATTAATTATACAGTACCAGGAGACCGAGCTAAAGCTCGATTATAAGCAGGGCTATGATTTCAATAATAAATATTGGATATTGAGTTTTGAGGTTAGGCCTATAACATTAAACAACTAAATAAACGGTATGTTTATTTAGCAGAAGTATTCGTTGCCATGGTAACTATAAATAGATACAACATTAGGCTTACCTCTAATAAAATACAGTTTAAAAGAAAACAGATGATTATTGTAATGGCATTGAAAACATTTGCATCAGCTGTGCTTCGTTTAAAAGAAAACAGATGATTATTGTAATGACATTGAAAACATTTGCATCAGCTGTGCTTTGTATTGTTTAAAATGGACAAATTTCGCTTTTTAATTTTATAAAAAGACGTAGAAAACGAATTTTCCCAGACTGGTGACCATTTTCAATCGATTTCTTGTGGCCAAAAGTCCCATATAAAATCAAAAAATCAAAAATCCTTAGACGGAGATTCCAGATCCATTTAGCAGACAGACAATTATCTCTCGCTTTAGAAGATAAGATTGGTGTTTTCTGGCAATTTAAATGTCTTGTGCACATAGCGTAGCGGAAATAAAAAATGTATTATCGAAACCGTTATTGTTTACTTCGTTTATGAATTTTACACATAATTTTAAGACATTTTTATTCATGGCATTTTTCATAAAAACCCAACCAAGTGTAAATTGAACTTGAAATTTTGAGTTTAAAATTTTTTTAAGCTCCAATTTTTACAAATTTCTCTAGCTCATTTAAAAGATGTTTAAATTGACATGTTTTATCAAGTCATATTATAAAAAGTAATACACATTTTTACAAAACAAATTTATTTCAATGGCCGTATAGTCAGTTTTTACGTTTTTCACCGATAACTCTCGATCGGCTATTAACAAATTATTATTTTTTAAATTTGTAGTTTGTATTGCAAAACTTGATAAAATATGTAATTGTAAACATCTTTTAAATGAAGATTATATTGTTAGCTCCTACCAATTAATAAGTGTAATCAAAATTTAGGCCTACACCAATTTACACGAAAATCTAGGTTTATAAAAAAACGCAACTATTATAAATCTACCAAATTATCTAGATCTAAACAAACACAAGTTTACAAAATAGTCTACACAAAAATATTCATTTTTGAATTTAGAATAAGTATATTTAAACGTAATCATGTTTACGTAAATATAAACAAATTAATATGAGTCTTTGAAACAAGTAAACTTATTTATAATACACGTTTTGAACATCAAACTCGCTCTCTCTGTCCTTCGTTACTGTAGGTACAATAAAGTTTTTGCCAGTAATCTAATATATTTCATATTATCGTTGGCGCACTATATCTATGTTATAAAGTAGGCCTACTTGTGTAACTTACATCTCTGGCTCTGGTGGACGCTGATCTGACGAAGGGTGGCCGACGTCTTTCCATCAGCCCCTCTGCGGCCTCTTTTCGTGGCACCTGCACACACATATGAATACAATCAATATTATGACTAATCCTCGCACCCCTAATTCACAACTCGGGTATGATTTCATTTCAAGGCCGTTAATAAGTTATAAAACCTTGCATGACGATCACTTGTTCTCAGTTTCCGTTGAAACCGTCATAAAATATGTTCAACATCAAGTGCGTGTTTGCACAAAGACTTTACTTCAAGTTGGCAAACTTTCGGTTATGTTTCATTTTCGCTCACGCATTTATTTAAAACTTACTGTGCATAAATAGCATTTTTCTCTTAAGTCGATTTCCTCAGTTATTACTACCATTCCATTTTTAAAATTTGACAGCATTTTGTGAGGGTCTGTCAAGAAATAATCTACTCCCCACGAATTAAAAAAAATATATAAAAGCCAAAACTGATATTTTTAACGAATTTGCTATAGGCCTAAAAGTAGGCTACAATGGACAGGAATGAGAGGCTACAATAATAGAATTAATAAATGAGCTTACGAGTAATTTCCTATAATATAACTAAACAAAAAACTGTATGTTAATAGTAATGGCAAGCACATGACGTCGAAAATTTGTTTCTGGATCTTTATTACCTACAAACCTTATTAATGATATGTATTTATAAGAGTTTGTAATTAAAGCTTCAAATAGCAATTCTTTTAGTCCAGCTTCACATTACCGCCATTGCTCAGCTGCTACCCTTTGCCTTTTAGGCCTGTTACATAGCCTATGCCATACCGGGAGTCGTTGATAAAAGTTTTATATAAATCGGATAAATAGTTTTTTAGTAAAAGAGTTTGAGCGAAAAGGTAAATTTTACTTTATTATAAAACGTTATACTATTTCTGGTAAGAATGTTAGCCGTTACTGTTAGTTGTAATTAATTGTTAAATTTGCTTTAGAGTACGCTTTCTCAAGAAAAATATTATTTTGGACTTCATTTTAAAAAACCGCACATAATTGAAAAATGTTATTGTGTATAAGGTTATCTAAATCTTAACTACGTATACATAGAGTGGATTTCGTAAGAATTTGATGTAAAATATTAATATTTTCGTGAAATTCCTAAATTATTAGTTAATTATAAGCTGTATCACTGGTGGAAATTCCAAATATTTATGATCAGAGAACGGCTGCTACATTAGAAATTGAAAATAAAATGTGTAGCCTTACATTTTGGTATATCTGATTATATTCAAAGATTATCAATACTAACGACTTGGCATTTTATTAGGAAACCAATACAGATATAAACGTTAGTCAGGAATGCGTACCTAGGACAGGGTGCCCTCGTGTTTATACCAAGCCAGCATGCGACCGGTAGACTTCTGATTTATCGCTAGTCGATAGCCGGGACAGACACAAGAAACATTCGTCTCTAATTATATATGCAAAATTCTGTAATTTTATAACCTTTATCGCAAATCGTATTACACAAATAATGTAATATTTTTAAAAGTTTATTAATTTGATCAAATTGCCTTTTAGTAACGGTATAGACAATGTATTGTCAATATGTACTTTATAAACGAATACTTAATGAAACCCGTAATAAATTGATTTGCCCATTAAACAGTAATAATCCTTTTTGTAAACATTCAGAACGATGAATAATAGTTTATATTGCATTTTGTATTTTAACGATTTGGTCATTTTGATGTCATTCATTTCTTGTAGTTACTGCAAATCAATTTCAGCAATATCAATCTAATTGCAAATACTTCAACCAATTTACGGTATTTATTAAGATATTTTCAAGACGATAATTTGATTTCGGATCTTTTATGGAATATTATCAAAAGGAAAATTTTGTATAATTTGTTTCCTACGATTTTTACCGAAACACTGATGATCCGATTTGGATCAAACAATACTGGCATACAGTATTAAGCATTATTCTGAGTGATAAATATAGGCTAAGTTTCGAAATAGGGTTAATCGTTTTTAATTTACTGCAAAGATTACAGCAATAGAAAAAATTTAAAGTGTGTACGTCTTTTATAGCTTGCGATGGTTAAACCGTCAAACATTACTTCAACCGCTGTGCGGGGGGGCGCGGCAGGTCAAGGGGCGTCGCGACCCGGGCACATAAAAAAATATTAAGGAATTTAAAAAATAAAATGTAGTAAACACATTATCATCAAAATAAATTTTACAATGAACAGTATTTCATTAAGATATCTTAATAAAACTGTTCCATAAATAATATAACCACGGATCATTGGTCTGAAACCGTAATCATTATGGTTGCGCAATCTGTTTACTAGCACTTAACAATAACGCCTGCTAAACTTTAGTAATTATTAATAAAAGAAATATTTGCTCCCCCATCAAACAAAATGTATTTCATTGATTGCATTCCGCCGCACGGGTTAGATCCACCGGTAGGTAGATGACGTCAGAGTGGTGGATTCAACCAATAACTGTGCGGCCTAATGCACTATAGTCTGTAAGGAATAACCTGTCACACGTCACACGTCTCACGAGTTCAGTACTCTAGTAGCGCTCAAAAGTTTGGTTGCCCAGTTGTGCATTTTCCATTATTACATTTTTCAGATGTTGGCCCAGGAAAAACAGATAGAGGCTTCATTAGTTTTAAAAATGTTGAAAATAAAATTTAATTTATTTGAATAATTAAGCTGAATTTTCAATAAACATAAAAAAAACGTATTTTGTTAATAAAATAATTATTACAAATAATTTTTAATAAATGTAGGCCTATATGTCCACTGAATTGTTTAATAAATATTGTTTATTAATTAATTAATACGGTACTGTATACCGGTATTATGTTCTCGGTATTTTAATATGAAATAATTGTTAATAAAATATTTGGCGTTTGACATTAATGCCCTATTTTTTTATAAACCTTTATAAAAACCTTAAGGGCATTAATAAACCTTGATGTTTGATGTTTAAAGTTGCAATCATTCTTTCCCTTTTAAAGATGATAAATTAGTTTAAACTTAAAGCTTGCATATTATTTTGAGTATAATACTTCAAAATTGCATTGGTATATTTAATTACAATGCTACCAACAGATAGTTAGGTTGTGTAAAGAATGTCCTATAATTAAATTTATTTACTTTCATTTCAATTTAGAGTCAAATAATGTCTAAGTACTACCAGGTAGTCATTACATAAAACATCGTGAGATTGTTTACGGATGGAGAGGGGTCATCTAGAGCCGAGAAGTTGTGGCTTGTTTTTTTTTTTTTTTTTTTTTTTTTTTTTTTGAGGGTGCGCCATTTTTGTACCTGAGGGGGGACGCCAATCATGTAGTTACGCCACTGACATCAACACAAACTGGCATAGACTGTTCTAAACTAAAAATTTGTAATTAATGTATCCCCAACAAAAACCTAACAGTGAAAAAAGTGCCCAAGTTCCAGACCCCCTTCCAAAAATGTCAGCAATAAAATAGTGATATCTAAATTGTGGCTAAGACTGTACTTTCTTTAGTAAGATATAATAAAACGAATGGATTTTGTAGGCGGATAATTTCTACCAATAATGGTAGATTAATGGGAAACTGATTCCACTATTTAGTGGATTATTGACACATTGATTGCAATTACGAATTTTCAGTGCAATGGAACAAAACCCCGCACCAACTTATTAAGAAACTTAAGTGGTTTCAGTTTAATGCGGCCAAACAGCAAGAATGTCTATTGGTTTGACTATCAAAAAAATATAGTACTGATTCCTGCAATGCCTGTAGTATTGTATTTCTGAAAAAAGGAAAAAGAATTTTCTATTTTCGCATAAAAAACCCAATGACGGAGTCACTAATTCTCTAGGTGTTAAAAAAAGCAATTAAAAGACGAAAAGCGGGAAATGAATGTGTTCGAAAATAAGATCTTGACCGATATAAATTTCTCTTATTATAAAAATTCTAATGCCAAATTTTAATGAAGATCCTTAGAGTCGATTTGGAAGTTGCTCGATTAATAAAATATCATTAAGCAGGCAATAGTATTTCGGAAAAAATGAAAATTAATGTTATCTTTTCGTATTAAAAACCCTCCCGATGAAAGGTTTCGAAAAACATTCCTCTAGGAGTTTCATAAAAAAAAATAAAAGGCACTTATATGACAGTTTCAATGACAAAGTCTCTAAAAATTAAAAATCAATTAAAAACACTTATTGGTTGCAAAAGTGAGAAAATTGATTTACCCGAAAATAAGAAATTGACCTATGAATTTCTCGTATGGAAACACCCGAATGCCAAAGTTTAAATTATGACATCTCTAGAAAATTTCTCAAGGCGTTTGAAAAAAGTAAAATTAAAGGCAATTGTTGGTTGGGAAAGCAGGGGATAGTTAATTTTCCGAAAATAAAAAAAGTTAAATTGAATTCAACGGTTGGTTGGAAAAGTGGGATAATTAATTTCCCGAAAATGAGTCCTTCACCGATTAATTTCTCGTATTTTAAAACTCCTAATAACGAAGACTCTAGAAAATTCCCCTAGACGTTTAAAAAAAGTGAAATTAAAGGCAGTTATTGATTGAAGAAGCGGGATAATTAATTTCCCGAAAATAAGTCATTGATCCACAAATTTCTCGTACTGGAAACCCTCCAATGTTAAAATTTAAAGTATGGAATCTCTAAACAATTCCTCTAGAGGTTTAAAAAAAATTAATTAAAGACACTTATTGGTTGGAATAGCGGGAAAATTCATTTTTCCGAAAAGAAGATATTGACCCATGAATTTCTCTTATTGGAAACCACCCAATAACAAAGTTGAAATCCCTAGACAATTCCTCGTGGCGTCTAAAAAACGAATTAAATAAAAGATATTCTTTGGCCGGAAAATTGGGAAATGAATTTGATCGAAAATAAGATTTTGACCACTGTTATTAAAAAAAACCCCCAACAGCAAAGTTTCAAAAAAAATCTTTAGAGTCGTTCCGAAGGTAAAATTACACATAAACAATGAGTGCTGATTTAATATTATAAAATATATATTATTTTGGAATATTTAGTCTAAACCGTTCTGATTTTGTTCTATTTGCTGCAATTTTTTTGCAGAGGAGTGGGTGTACGTATATAATCTTATGTGCTAAAAAACATTCCTAATTGACAAAATATAAATGGCGAAATTTTAAAGGAATAAGTAGAATATAGAGGTAGAAAGTTAAACGTTAGAAAGTAGGAGGTGAGGTAAGGGAAAGCTGGGAAGGGATGGAGAGTTTGGTAACAGGCGCAAAGTCTGCGTGAACAATTTACTTTTTACGAGTCCAACAAAACAAATTCCAAGAAACAAGCCAGATGTTTCCTTGCGTCGCTCTATGTCATGTTGATTGATTCAAACCACGACACGTGTCTCAGTCGGAAATAAAACATTTGTACAACAGTAGCCTATAGGGTCTGCATATTAATAAGATACATTTAAACGAAATACACTCCGGTAATTAGTTCATAGTTAAAATCTGTCTAACTTCCAACCCTATCATTAGAAAAATCTAGAGCATTCGTTGCTGAGGTTATATATTTTACGAAGTAAATTCTGTTTACTTAGATCTATATTTAGTTAAGGAGTACATTTACGTAATGATTTGCTATTTCTATATTTAAGGTGTAAATAGTTCTTTCTAAATTAAATAACTCGATCACGCAGCTGAACCGCTGACGTAACTTGACCGAATTTCCAAAATTAAGTTCATATGTTTTAACGAAGGGGCTGAATAGCTGCCTACGTGTACGAAATATATTAGTAGAATGTGTTTGTACCTCAGCCTCCAGCCCCACCTCACACGCTGTTTCGTTCCGCTGGCAGCGAAAACACTCAATTTGCGAGTTTGCACCTCAACCTTGCGTCCACGGATTATGGACTATGCTTTGCAAGTTTGCACCACGACCTTGCGTCCACGGATTATGGACTATGCTTTGCAAGTTTGCACCTCAACCTTGCGTCCACGTATTACGGACTATGCTTTGCATGTTTGCTCCACGACCTTGCTTCCACGGATTATGGACTATGCTTTGCGAGTTTGCACCACGACCTTGCATCCACATATTATGGACTATGCTTTGCAAGTTTGCACCTCAACCTT
>JAGFPH010000209.1:83783-102936 GCA_018207615.1 Philaenus spumarius
CACCACGACCTTGCGTCCACGGATTATGGACTATGCTTTGCAAGTTTGCACCACGACCTTGCGTCCACGGATTATGGACTATGCTTTGCAAGTTTACAGAACGACCTTGCGTTCACGGATTGCGGACTATGCTTTGCAAGTTTGTACCACGACCTTGCGTCCATGGATTATGGGCTGATTCGCTTCAATCGCAGCGGACAAACTCGCTGTTTATGGTAAGTTTATAGTATTTTACGTTTTGAGCGATTTTGGGAGAACCACACGGGCTATAAGGTCGTGTAAGTGCAGAATAATCTCCTATATTTATTTTTATAGATAAAACCCAAAACAAGTTCCATTCATAGCAGTACAAAAACCTCAACAAATGTTTACTCCCGATCAAAAACGTGCTACTGGTTGTTGGATTGTTGGCTAACAAACTCGTCCGAGCGACTTAGACATGTGAAGGCCTACCAAATCGGGCATAAAATGTGGCCATTAGAGTGCGAACACATATACATATATATAACTAGCGGAATACCCGTGCTTCGCTACAGGGAATTTGTTGTTTTCATCACAATGTTACATAATTAATGTAATCTTTTTCTCTCATTTTCTTTCATCTATTATTTCACGAAGTGAATTATTACGTGTATTTTCAATTAGTTTGGTATTTATTGATCACTGGGTGCCCGTCAATCGTCTTCGTCACTGTATGTGGGCTAAATAAATTTAATAAAAAAAAATAATAAAATTCAGAGTAAAAAGCTTCTATTTTTCAACCGCTAAATTTACAGACTGGTAAATCACAGTGGCATAGATCGGGATAGTTTTGATCAGCTTACGTCAAAAATATTTTCTTTAAAATATTAAGGGCCAAATGTCAGAAATTTAGCTTTAAGGAAAGAATACCAATTAATATGTATTGTTTTTAGGTTAAAATCACATTTTCATCCCTTAGTAACTCGTAACAAACTGTAAAACTGGATTATTTTTTATATTATGCATCTTGTAAGAAATAAATTTCAGCTCTCTAGCTTTAATGGAAGTATATCAATTATTATTTATTGTTTTAGGGGTTGCTACTACATTTCCACCCCTTAGCAGAACGTGACAAAATGTAAAACAGGATTATTTTTATATGTATCTTGTTAAAAATAAATGTACAAAATATCAGCTTGGAAAGCTTAAGAAAAGCATAAACAATTTAATTTATTGGTTGTTATCACATTTTCACCCCTTAGCAGCACGTAACAACATGTAAAACTGGTTTACTTTTTATATTAGTTTTTCAAGAAATAAATATACAAAAGTTCAGTTTTATAGCTTTAAGGAAAGTATAACAAACAATATTTATTGTTTTAAGGGGTTTTCAACCCTTAAAAAGCAAATATTTTAAAATTCTTTCTCAGTGCACCTCCAGTGCCTGTGAGAAATACGTGTTCCAAATTTCACGGTATTCAATTAATATTAATAGTTTTATGGGGTTGTTACTAAATTTTCACCCCTTAGCCATACGTGACGAAATGTTAAAATGGTTTATTTTTCATATGTATCTTGTAAGAAATAAATGTACAAAATTTCAGTTTTCTAGCTTTAAAGAAAGTATAAAAATTAATATTTATTGTTTTAAAGGTTGTTTCTACATTTCCATCCCTGATCAGAACGTGACAAAATGTAAAACTGGTTTATTTTTATATGTATAAGAAATAAATGTACAAAATATAAGCTCTATAGCTTTAAGGAAAGTATAATATATATATTTTTTGTTTTATGGGTTGTTTCAACCCTTAAAGGCTAATATTTTAAAATCCTTTCTTTGTGTGCCTCTAGTGCATATGAACAATATGTGCACCAAATTTCAGTTCCTAGGCAGTATTCAATTATTATTTATAGTTTTAGGAGTTGTTACTACATTTTCATCCCTTAAAAGATCGTGACAAAATATAAAACTGGTATATTTTTTCTATTTATCTTGTAAGAAATACATTTCCAAATTATCAGCTTTCTAGATATAGGGAAATTATAAAAATTAATATTTATTGTTGTAGGGGTTGTTACTACATTTCCATCCCTTAACAGAACGTGACAAAGTGTAAAATTAGTTTATTTTTCTATGTATTTTGTAAGAAATAAATTTACAAAATAACAGCTCTCTAGCTTTAAGGAAAGTATGAAAATGTATTTATTCTTATTAAGTTTGTTATCATATTTTCATCCCTAGCAGCAGTAACGAAATGTAAAACTGGTTTATTTTGTATATGTATCTTGTAAGAAATGAATGTACAAAATTTCAGCTTTCTTTCTTTAAGGAAAGTATGAGAAACAATATTTATTGTTTTAGGGGTTGGTTCAACCCTTAAAGGCCAAATATTTTAAAATCCTTTCTTAATGCGCCTCTTGCCCCTATGACAAATATGTATACCAAATTTCACGTTCCTAGGAGGTAAGGTTTTTTAGATATATAACAAACAATATTTATTGTTTTAGGGGTTGTTTCAACCCTTACAGGCCAAGTATTTTAAAATACTTTCTAAACGTGCCTCTTGCCCCTATGAAAAATACGTATACCAAATTTCTCGTTCTTAGGAGGTAAGGTTTTTGAGAAATATAACAAACATTATTTATTGTTTTAGGGGTTGTTTCAACCCTTACAGGCTACATATTTTTAAATCCTTTTTTAGGGCATCTCCATCGCCTATTAGCCATATGTGCACCAAATTTCACATTCCTTGGCTGTAGGGTTTTTGAAATATATAACAAACAATATTTATGGTTTTAGGTGTTGTTTCAACCCTTAAAGGACAAATATTTTAAAATCTTTTCTTAGTGCACCTCTAGGGCCTATGATCAATATGTGTACCAAATTTCACGTTCCTAGATGGTATGGTTTTTGAGAAATTGTGATCAGTCAGTGAGTGAGTGAGTGGGTTTTGGATTTTATAGATTTGTATTGACGACTCCCGACCTTCGGTCTCAGCATAAGTGCCACTGCAATAGCTCATCTTGATTATGGAAATTGATTTCATTGATTGATTGATCGCCTTTATTTGGGCGCAGTCGAGGCTATAAAGCCCCTTCTACTGAACCCATCAACAAAATACATAACTATTTACAAATGTTTAACAATTATAACAAAGACAAATGTAAAGATAAATATAAACTAACATGACTTAGCTTACAAATAGAAAACATAAATCATAACGAAATGATCTGCAATACACACATATGCATACACATGTAAATACATTCAGATGTATATACATAAACATACATACACATACATACTACACAAAATTCTGAATACAATATTTGAATGTCAACAACAAAGTTCAAAGAAAAACTTTAAAATACCTTTAAATTCAAATAACAAAACTAAAAATAACCACAAACTACAGTCCCTCGATGAATGTAAAAGACAAGCAATAGTTAAGAAATTATTTTATAAAACATGAAAATACTTATATTACATAAATTAATTAGAATAAAACGAAAAAAACATTTATTACCACGAAATCACACACTCTCTCGTTGCATAGCTAAAAAATGTACCCTGACATTCGATTTAAACTGTGATAGACCTGTATCCTCCCCCACCCGAGCAACAATAGAATTCCACAATCTGCAGCCGGAAACTGCAAAGGATTTATTGAAGATGGATTTACGGGGAAGGAGAATTTGAAGAATTCTAGAAGCCGAACGTGTAGGCCTACTAACGGTATGTATATCATACATAAAATTCAAAAATTTAGAAAAATAACATGAATTAATTTTTTTAAACTTTATAATACAGTTAACAAAGCAAGATCTCTTCAAGAACCAAGCTTGAACCATTTCAATTGGTTATAAAAAGGAGTAACGTGTTGACCAAAACCTAAGGGAAAATAAACCGGATACATGCATTTTGAGCGCGCTGGATCCTTAATGCTAACTCTGCCTTCAAGTCACTGTAAACGACACAACCATAATCGAATATAGGAAAAAGCAGAGCTCTCACCTTAGTGAGAATAAGCATTTTGCAGCGTCTCAACTGTCTTAGCGAGGAAAACACTTTGTTGCAGACATTGTCTACATGGTTTGACCCAGAAAGCGTTCTATTAAATAAAACACCAAGATTTTTGACTTCATCTTTAATTTCTAAATTAATATTATTAACCTTTATATTAGGCACATATCGAAAATCAATATTATTTCATAAACGTGGGTAATCGATTATAATTGCCTGTGTTTTCCCCTCATTAATCTTGAGACCATAATGCGCTGACCAAACGGTTGGTGAAATAATATCTTTATTTATAAGGCTTACGCATTCATCTATATTGGAAACATCACAGTGTTTATACATATGAAGATCGTCAGCATAGAGATGATAGCTGCAATTATTAAATAATATAATAATAACCTGCGGGACCCATCTTTGTACTTCTAACCAGCCAGAACGGGAGTTATTCAGCCAAGATCACAACTGTTGCCTTCTGCTAAGGAAGGTGATGGATATTCGCTAATTAATTAGTAACTATCCCCGTTTACAGCAGCATCTTTAAAAGAGATATGCCAAGAAATTGTCACCTATCAAACCTTTTATAGCATATATACTGAGTCATAGGAGTTGCACAGTCGCGCGTTAAAAACGATAAGTACGCGCGAATTATTTTAAGGTAAAATCACAATTTTTCTTTTGACCAAGATCTATGCAAAATCCAACAAGCCATACAAATCTTTAGTTTAATCAGCCATCAAAATATTGCAAAAGAAACAATTTAATATTTTCTTAAGTAAGTCGTTTTGCTAACAATCACTTTTGACCTAATTGTGGCTCAATTGATAATGTACGGTATGTGAAATTCAAATTTAAAGTTTCTCCGTATTGTTGGGTAATTTTTTCAAAAATTTTTAAATAGGCGGTTTGTCATTACTTAGATATAGTATTTTATTCCAGTTCGTATTCGTTAAACGGACTGTACAGTGTTGTAGTCCTCCAGTACTGGCTGCTTCGTTATATTTCGATTAGTTGTTAATACACCCTCCCTCCCTTAGTAGACATAGTATTAAATCCGTTCAAGGTTATTAAATGAGGAGAACAAAATATTCATTTCTCCCGCACAAAACAGAATCAGTTCATAATGTTTATAAAACTACTCAACAATACCACACATTTTTGCCTAAATCTTTTTTTCGAAGGAGAATTTCGAAATCTACGTGTGCCTTTAGTCTGAGCTGAAAGGGATTTTTGTTTGTTAAATTACAATCGTTATTGTAAGGCCTAAATCGCATTAGTCATACTGTTCACTTTATATTTAAAGAATAAATTTGTATAATATTGTTTTATTATTGTAACTCCAAGTACTGTGTACGAAATACAAGTTTTCCATAGCAGTTCTAACGTATTAATGTTAAAATAAATACAAAATATTAGCCGCTTTTAGAATTTAACCTATATTTAAGAAGTCGAATGTTTTTTCAATACGTTCCCGATCTTATTGAAATAAAGATTTAGCTTATGCTTAAGTTACTGCACCTATTTGTGGTAAAAATCACATTAAATTAAGATTGGAGCAAGTGTTACAATGCTCCATAGACTAACCTATTGCTTCTTTACATAAGGAGAGCACAATGGCGCAGTGGTTAAAAAGTGCCTGACAAGTTTGCTATAGTTGCGTAAGTTGCAGAGGCGATCGATTTACTTGCGCTATACGATATAAGCCCTCCTCAGTAGTATACACACACAAAGTATAGACGTTATGGGAAAAAGTGTTAAACAAAATCGGAAGCTATGTGCAAATTTGTTAGAGCCAGTCTGTGTTTGCTACTACAAAATTGACTTTTAGATTTTTCAATTTGAGGTCAAACTAACGCACTTACCTACTGTATCTCGGTTTTAGAAAAACTTTTGCTACTCGCCTAGCCTAAGAAACAATAATAATTTTAATGACATTCTTTATATTATTTCTGTAGTTTCATATAAATTATCTCCTATAAACGTGTTTAATTATTGAGTAAATATTAACGATGGAGCCATAAACAACGTTGTTTTAAAAATTTAATGTCATAAAGATGTATCTAGTGGTTTTGAGATATTTAGAAAAAGTCGGGAAGTACCACAACTACCGTACTTAATAAGCCAAAGGTTTCGTACCTCATGATTATTCAAAAGTTTTAGTTCAAGATTATCTTATCACTTCCTAGAATTTACAATGGTTCCTTGCCTTCTACCTGCAAAGAAATATAAACTATTTTTATGTTGTCTCTATTTTGTAGTAGAGCAATATGTATCCAACAAGACTCTTTACCGGACAATCAGGACTATTGGTACATTTCATTTGTTTGTTTTTTTTTAACGTAAGAACTTATGACTTTCATCATTTTTTACTTTACCGCCTGAAGCACAGCTGATAAATGAAAATTTAATCCAGGGAAAATAATGTGTAATATTGTTATAATTTATATTACTTTAAATAGTTTGAGAAATTCTGTGGAAAATTATACACAAAGCACTGATCAACAAAAATGATGCAAACAGTTTGTAAAAATAAAAGGTTCAAAGTATCAAAATAGTTAAACACATCAATATGACCTCTGCATTTGATAAGAATTAGGTTATTTATTCTTATGATAAATTCTATTTGAGTCTAAATTTCAAAAATTCAATATTTCAATGTTAAGCTCAATTCCTTTCCCGCTTTCCCATTCGTACAGAGAGAATAGAGAATACATTTGTAATGTTAATATAATTACGAGACAATCTGCAAGTTCAATACAAGCCATATAAAATTTCAGCCTATAATAATACGTATGAAAGCTTTTGGTGCGAGCAAGATTGTTTAGACGAGAATGCGATGGTTTAGCAGCATGTCGGACATAATGTAGCCTTCCGTATATTATTTGTCATTCAAATCAGCTATCTGAAATATGGCGCCTAAACTTCTGGAGCGTGTTCCGTAGATCAAAATTATAAAAAAGTTTTTATGCAAAAAAAAAAGTCTAAACTCTTCTTTGCGGACTATCCATCATTTTGTATTTTTACTAGACTATATTTCAAAATAGCAGCCATTTAAAATGTGAAACGTCAAATATTTCGTTAACTGAAAACAATTACAAGAGGCAAATATTTTAAACTTTTATACCGAACTAAAAGGTATTTGTACTTTTCGGTAGCTCAAACAATAATCTAGTTGCAAATATAGATAATTTTTCGGTAAATATCTTCAACACCAAGATTAGCCTAAAAACCAATTAATTATTTACAATTCTGACGTTTAAAATCAATGATCAAATTAATTTATCAGATTTCATCAAAAATACAAACGTGACCATTAAACTCTTAAAAATAACGACTGACTTTTTATTTTTGTCGGGTTTGAGTTACACAATAAGAATTTATTAACTATTAAAAATGTATTTAAGTTAACAAATTTAAAAATATTGAATAGCCTACAAACTAATTACAAAGTGATTAAAATGTCCACTGAACTATTTTAGTTATATATATTTGTTTACTGTATTTGTCCAAGAACTAAATAGAAACAGATTTCACTTATGAAAGTATACTAAATAAGTCTTTGTTTTTGGCAAATTTGTAAATAAAATCCTTACATAAAAACTGATTAAAAAGCAACCAATGTTAAACGAAACTAATTTGATCCATATAGGCCTATGAAAAATCTGGATGTAAATGAATAACATTATAGATTAATAAATTTAATACTGAAATAATTCGATTTTCTTAATTTGGAACAACTTATTTAATTATAATATTATTTTTATCTTTGATCAATAGGCTATAACTAACTTTAGGTCATTTTTTTAAATGGTAGGCTAATATGGCACAACACTAACTTTATGAAACTTTATTATCACAATATTGTGTAATTTTAAATATAAAAGCGTATATAAATGAAACCAAAATTTTGAGAGAGCTTAGCTCTTATTTTATGGTATTAAAGCAAACCCTACATATAAATAAATTATAATTTAATTATAAAAATACAATTTTAAATATTTAATAATTAATTTGTAAAAAGATATTTTAGGCCTATACATTGGCCTACTATAAGGAAATCACAGCGTTGATAAAAAATAAATACAAAGCATACCGTTTAGCAGAGGAGGATGATCCATGCCGACGGCTGGAGAGGATGTTGCTTACAAGTGTAATACAAGTACTATCGTACCTGCCACGGCCTTCTGTAGAAGGTCGATAATCCACTCTAGTAGAATCATTACATTCCTACACCTTATTCTGTTTTATCACAACATCTATTCGTTCTGTTTAAATACAATTACAATAAACACGATATAAAAGGTGCAGGTTTAGTTCGGATCCTAATTGGTTTAGACACCATTTTACGATGGTGTATTACTTCAATACACAAACATTAATCGGAATTCCATGAACATTGTTTGAATAGCAACTAAACAAATTTTACAAACTGTATACTTTATATCTACTGGAGCACGGTGGCTACCTTTGTAGAGACGGTGATTAAAGAAAGAAATGCGATTTCTTGTAAAGATGGGAGAAAAAGAAGACCAAGCCAAATGGAAAAATACGAGGTACCACCTTGAAGATTTGATTACCGGTAGTTCCAACGTGGAGGTACTGCCTGCAGAAGATTGGAGGTTAGGGTTTAGGTATACCGGAAGAACCGGGAGCCCCACACATCAGAGAACACGTGCTCTCTGATGGTGCCTAATGCATTCCCCCGTCGAAAAAAACAATCAACAAATTTCAAATCTGTATCATTCTGAGTACCATCTGCTTCATTTAAATGTAACATTCAACGAGGAAAGGTTGGGACACACATGACCGCACCGCACCATGGCCTAGTGTTGGCCGTATCTCGGCACGTTCTCAGTGAGACCACACTTTACCGTAGCACGGCCGAGTGTTCTCCAATTACTATATAATTGAGTAATTACTTACCTGTAACTTGTAACTTGGATGAGATAGTTTTCCAAATCTGCTCCTTGTAGTTCACGTGTCGATATTTCTCGTTGGTTTGATCGTAAATAACGGGAAACTTTCAAATTTCTTCGATGAGTCTTTCGGGTGCCCGCACCACACCACGGCCTAGTGTTGGCCAACACTCGGCGGAGGAATAATCTAATGGAAACGTATGGAATAGTCCTAACATCACCGCATAGGGGACGCGCCGTGTCACCGCACCCGGGGCGCGCCGTGCCATTTAAGTTTTGTTAACTTTTTCACGTTGACGGTGCGGCCACGGTATGGATCCCGAAAGACTCATCGAAAAAATTTGAAAGTTTCCCGTTATTTACTATCAAACCAACGAGAAATATCGAAACGTGGACTACAAGGAGCAGATTTGGAAAACTATCTCTTCCAAATTATAGGTAAGTAATTACTCAATTAGTAATTGGCCAATACACGGCCGTGCTACGGTAAAGTGTGGTCTCTCCAAGAACGAGCCCGAGATACGGCCAACACTAGACCGTGTTGCGGTGCGGGCACGATGCGGTCATGTGTGCCCCAACCTTAATTAGTTAGCTCTGATTTGTTGTCTAAAGCATTAAAATCGCAAATTTCGTTGACACTTTAAACGCAGAATTTTCGTTATATTCGCAGAAATATTCCCATTGTCGTTTCAAATATTTTCCTCTGTTCTATCTGAGTCTTAATTGAATTGTAAACAAGCAGTAAATACAGCACATGAACGATGATTTCAAAATTAACAAACGAATAGTAATCATTATACTAATACGTGAACATGGAAATTTTTAGTACATTTTTTAGTAGTTATTATAAAGAGAGGAATGAAGCTTGTATCATTCGAAAGGTACTTTCCCATAGTCGTGCAGAAAATAAAAATTATGTGTATAGGCTATATTAGCCTACCTTAAAGACAATTAAATTAAAATAAACAAGGCCTTAAGCTAGCCATTCACGGTCCAATTTGTAGGACGACCGAGTTTCACCACTCACGATCCAACTTGATCCAACTTACCATCCAATTATATTTTTAAATGTAGTATACAACCGCCTTTATTTTGTTCAGTATAGTAAACATGCATTTTTCACTATACTAAAAAATCCCCTATATTTTGTCAGTATACTTTCAATCGCCTACATTTTTCAGTGTACTAAACAATTACCTAGGCTATATTTTTTCAGTATACTAAACAATCACCTATATTTTTAAATATAGTAGACAACTGTCTAAATTTGTTCAGTGTAGTATACATTCACCTATATTTTTCAATACCGTAAGTTAAGAAATTATTTTTTAACTATTGCGACGCGAAGATGCTCACAAACATGTCAGTTTGAATAAATTGCATCACTTGTGTTCACAAACACCTATTCTCACTGTACAATTCAATAAATTCAAAAAACCCTTTATTATCCATTATTGTAGAAGTAAAAATGTACAAAGTATAGGGGGAAAAGGAAGATCAAACAACAGCAGAATCAAAGTTTAAACTGACGCAATCGGACGATCACGCCACTCACAGCCCGACTCCGTCGGAAGTTGGAAGTCGGATCATCTTGTAGTCTGGTCTGGGACTCCGATTTGTCCGATCATCCAACTCGTCGTCTATCAAACCCATTCACGCTCCTACATCGAACATTGGACATTGAATCGGACCGTGAATGGCTAGCTTAACCTAAAACTGTGTTGCTAAGTTGGTTATCCGAATCGCTGTTTTATCTGTTATTTTATGCAGTTGGTTGATATGGCAATTCTGTGTATATAATGCCGTTAAGACAAGTAAAATAAAATAAACTAGGCCTAACCTAAAATTGTGTTGCTATGCTGATTATTCGAATCTTCTGTTTTATCTTTTATTTTATGCAGTTGGTTGCTATGGCAATAAATATAAAAATATATTTTTGTAGGCCATGGGTTTATATTTTCTACATACATGATTTTCCACACAAAACGCATCAAACAATTAATTAGATTAAATCATTTTAATCGCATTTACGGCTGTATGAGCTAATATCATGTGACCTTCCCTGCACAGGAAAATATAAAAATAAATATTATCCTAACAAATACTTTGGTGTTTCCGTTTCTTTCAAAATGAATTATCACTTACTTGTTTGTTAAATTATTCTACCGTTTAATAGATGAATTGTTTATTTGTACGGAATTTCACATGTTTACTAAATACTTATCATTAATTCCATCAAGCCCTTTCCCACCCTTTTTCTCTTATCGTCAAGAACGAATTAAGAATTTGCATACTAATAACAAATCCGTTACTTTATAACCAAAATTGGTCGAATTTTGACCACATGCTAGTTCAAATAAGTTTATGAAATTTGATTACATTACGCCAACATTAAAGAACTCTAATCAAATTAAATGTTGATAAGCAATATATCGATTTTAAAGATCGATATTACCTAAGTTATTAACTAGTTTTGTTAGTTGCAGCAGTTTAAAAACCCTACGTTTACCAATTATTGGCAATTACCTTGATAAATTACCTTGACAATTACCCAGTAAAAAAAATCATTGACAATTTCAATAGCAAAGAGGTGGAGACAATTTTCACAAATGGAGTAGTTGGTTACAAAACAAACACAAATAAGCGTGGAAGAATTAAAATATTAGGGACAAAAAATAATATTAGTAACAGTATCAGATGTTCAAATTTCACACATGTTTATTTTAACAATAACAGATGAAACAATGTTAATTGTTTCCACGAACTACAGCCTATAATGGCCTACTTAACAGTTATTTGAAACTCGGGCATAACACAATGTTTTTTAAAATTAACCTTTTTCCTAAACTGCTAAGAATTTGTACAAATACACAGTATACAATTAGAACGTATGCTAGTGTTGTTAAACATAAAAAGAGAAATGAATTTTATGATCCTTATTTCGAAACATCTATTAATGGTTCTACACCAAGTGTAAAAGTTGGAGGACTACATTTGGTAAGTATTCATTTAAACGAAAATGTCTTGTTATAGGGCTACAATTTAAATTATTCAGTTGAACAGTAAACTTTTCGAATAACAAACTAATTGTTCAACGCCAGAAATACTTTTTGAATCAAATGTTTTTATTTTTCACCTGTTTCACCGTCTTATTTTTTTTTTTTAATTTGTGTAAATATTTATAACATGTTCCAGAGAGCAATTAATTATTATACCTTGGCCGTCTCAGAATAAACCACCACCTCATTGATGAATATACTCACTGATTGCCATAGCTAGCCTCTCCGCACATTCATAGGCTATAATATACTCTTCTATAAGTACTGTAACTTTGAAATCCTACAGTAATTAGTCCATTCGTTCCCGCGTGGCACCTACAGAGATTATTAGCATGGTGTCGCGAAAAATCCGCACAACTGGAATTTAGCGAAAAATGCGCACAGCCTACCGGGTTGATGTTTGACGAGGGTGATACAAGGGTTAACCCTTCAAGAAACAAAATTTGGCAGGCGAAAAAAACGCACAACACCTAGAACCCCCCCCCCCCCCCCCGCCTCGGCAATGAATACATATAAAGGTGATTGTTGCAGTCACTAAATTAGTTAATGGAACTATAAGGTAAATCTAACGTAATATACATCTAAAAAGCGTAATGAAAACAATATATTAATATGTTCACAATGTTAGTTAACATACAAAAAATATTACATACTACAGTTAACCAGTGCTTTATTGTCGATGGGCTTGTTTTTCAACATGAATGATGGTGTAAGAAGTTTGAAACTACCATAGTGTGTATTCAATGTTGTAATTTCATTTCAGGTTATGGAAGAGGTAAGTAGGCTGTATGGCTACATAGGCTGTATGGTAAGTAGGCTGTATGGCTGTATGGCTAAGAGGTAAGTATGGCTTAATGCGTTAGAACATGGTCTGTAAAATAGGCCTAGTACTTTAAATAGGCCCTTTATTATAAATTGTTCTGATAGAAAATGTTGTTTACTTTAAAAAAAAAGACATCAAAAGTGGCAATATGTTTAGTAAAAGTTGAGAAAAATAAGATTTTTGTGGGCAGTGTCGAGAAATTTGAAAAAATCGGAAAATGACTGTTTCTGGGAGGTGGAGTGAGATAGAACTGTCCGAATTACGTAGTTTTGTTGCAATTTGCATGCATAACGCCTTGAAATTGTTTACACTAACTATCAAACACCCTATATACTGACGTCAGTAATTAAATTCTGTATTTTAAAGAAGTAGCAATTACACACTGAGAGCCCCATTATATGAGTCATCTACCTGCCGGGTGGGACGGGCGCAGGCAACTGTATTGGTGTGCTTGTGTGTTGTTACGTCTCCGACTTCACATTCTGTAATTATCCTTATCGACTAGTTACAACTTCTGCCTACCTTCACCAACTTCCAAATAGTTTCCCTTTTCTCCGCCAGACGCCACCTCCGTACAGTATCCACTTTGGGCATAGGTCGCTACTAAGCGGATTCCTTATCTCATATACGACAGCTGATTTAGACCGTTAACCTTGTTTCGTTGTAGAACATTCGAGAAGAGAGTCCGCCATTACTTCCACTACAGGAGAGTCCACCTTGTCATGTCGCTGATATAGTTAAATTATTGTCGTGGATTAATTCCTTAAGTTTTTTGTCGCGAGTTATGCGCAAGGCTAATTAACATGCCTTTGTTATAAGCCTTTATTTTGTGAATACCAGTTACACTGGTTCAACTTCAGGGAATATTTAACCATACAATGCCATAAGCTACACCACAGCTACGCCTTACTGAAAAGGCCTACCTTCCAACAGGACTTTAAATACAATAAAAATTCTTATATTTACAGTGTTTTAGTTACAGACAGAGATTAATTTAAAATATGAATGATCTGCAGTTGATTTTTGTGTTAAATATTAAACAGGCTGTATTTTGAAAAAGTAATTTTGTATATGTATACTATATAGGATATGTTTGTATTTAATAATTGGGAGGAGCAAGCTAGCACATTTTGGAACTTAGCCCTAAGGGCTGCATATTAGAAATTATATACCTTTTTTTTATATATAAAGAGACGTCTCATAATTAATTTTGTTTATTTATTCAATTATTTATATTTAGCTTTAGAGTTGGCCAACGACATAAATTATATAATTATCCTTAAACAAATCCATGGTATTGCATGTTAAATTTTTGTAATCTTGTCTAACCTTTTTGTATAAATTCTGTAATTATTATTAAAAGGGAGGGTTTTTGATTTTTATTTTTGGGGAGGGCTTTTAAATTCAACTTAATAAAATATATATGTATTCTTTTAAATCTGAAGTTTTTCTTGTATTAAGGGCATATAAATAATTTCATTTTCTTGTATTAAGGGCATATAAACTTTTTTTTTTACATTTTGGTTAATAAAGCCAAAATTTACATCTATTTCTATGGTTTATTGAGTTAACCTCTAGGTATCTTGTGTATTGTGAGTAATAAGCTGAAACATTTCTACGTTTGGTGATATTTAAATTTTTAAAGGTAAGTTTTGAACAGTACCAATCTATGTGGCCCAGTATTGCTTCCGTTCCCTTAATTATTCTTTAGTAAGATTGGTACAGTGTGTAAAGCTGCGTTTACACTAGGCGAAATTATTTCCCCCCCTGAGTAATTGAGGGCCCTCGCTGCGAGCCCCAGTTGTTTGGTTTTTGACCGCGCATCAAAGGGTTTCGCGAAATCGAGTTTCGTTCAGTGTAAACGTGGTCCCCATAGTTGCGCGAGGAATCAAGACAGTAGCATTTCTCTCATAATGTTGTTTCCATATTGGCCTCTTCCAAGGAATAAATGTTTGCTCCACCATCGTCGAGGACGTTGATTTTTCTTCTTCCCTTTCTTGCTCAAAAATAACATTGATATGAAGGAAAACGCGGCTGCAGGGCCAAAACAAGTTTCCATGTTGGCTGCGAAACCAGAACTGAAGGCGGCTCGCGCTATTTTTCGCTCTGAATTGCGCTCTGTTTTGGGTAGTGCGAAATTTCACTCGAAGCGAGTAAGTTTCGCCCGAGTGACTTTCGCGAGAGAGTTTCGATAGTGTAAACCCAGCTTAATGGTATCACATCCCTTAGGTGCCACGCGGAAACGAATGGACTTTAGTAGACACAATATTGAGCTCGTTCAAATTGTAAATCTTCTAAATATTTCAATGTTTGGCTTATGTCAGTAAAATGGGATGAACTTCGACCGAGCCGATTTTTTCATATAAGGGTTTGAAATTTCAATTTCTTTTATTTTATTTTGAAGTTTGATAGAAGACACTTTTCCTTATATAATTTTTTCAACCTACTTTAAAAGAAGTTTCAAGATAAATATAATGTATAATTTTCAAAGTATGTTAGATTTCCTAAAGTTAACTTTACTACTAAAGCGCCAGTTTAAAACATAATAGCCTGATCATTTTTATATATGTAAAATTAATTAGGCCTACCTTTCTTTTATAATTTCCGCTCACATCCTTTTCTTAATTAATTTACTTGGTGACGATCGTTTCGCCTTTCAAATCAGGCATTTTAATGTTCGTTATTTTTAATAATAACTGACGCGCATTTAAATAAATGTCTAAAAGTTTATGATTCGAAAATGCCTGATTTGAAAGGCGAAACGATCGTCACCAAGTAAATTAATTAAGAAAAGGACTGTGAGCGGAAATTATAAAAGAAAGGTAATTACTTTTACATATATATATATATATATATAATCAGTCCATAAGGCAAAAACAAAAACAATACTGATCATTTTGTTTATATAAAAAAAAATAATCAATAGGTAAGTTTTCAAACTATTTAAAATATTTGTGTGTGTATATATTTCATACGGTATTTTAAATATGCTTAGTCAAACCAGTTACAGCCGCATAATAGTAAGTAAGTATTGAATTGTAATATCTGTTAAAATTAAAGATATTTATTGTATTTTGATCCTCGTCATCTTTCCTTCCTAGGCTAATCAAATTCTAGAAAGTTAGGCCTAAAAGCTAATAGAGAGCGTACACAGATTTCTATTTCAATATGTTCAGGTAACTATGGCTAAAGGAGTAGGCACCGGTCCAGAGCTCATGGAAATTGTGAAGGAAGTGTTTAATTGTATACACGCTCCAGTTATGTTCGAAGAGTTAGATATAGTGGCTGAAGCATCTGATGACTACATGGACAATATGATTATATCGATTATGCGCAATGGCGTTGCTATTAAAGGTATTTAAGGTCAATTAGTTTAATATTATTTCAAACTTTTAACAGTTATTAAAATTATGATGTATCCATACGTGAATAAATTGTGTTTGCTGTTATAAAAAAAAAGAATTGAAAATATACAGCAAATGTTTTGTAAAGAAAATAATAATTTGTAATTTGCAAACCTCTGATTTAGCATTCTTAAGGTTACACATACAAAAATTCTTCCGAGTTTCCAATAATTGTAAACGAAAAGAAAATAAGTAAACTATGTAAATCAAAATATTGTAATATTTGGATTTCTTTTACACAATATTTTTGTATTTTGTCTATTTGTTCAACAAACTACCAACAGATGAAATTAATTAATTTTAAACCGATTAATATTTTAAATTGTGTTTATTGAGCGAAGCGGATCCTTTTATGTTCTAGGCACAATTCATAGTCAAATTTTTAAAGAGACTTGTCAAATAAAATGTAATAAATTATGAATACAATCATCGTTGTCTTAAGGTAAATTTCATATCGATACCTTTTTGCTTTAAAAATAGCCTTTTATTTAAATATCTATGTAAGTTTAATGCTTGAACTATTACAGCATTACATACAAAATGATGTATTTTTACTGGTATTCACAAACGGTCGTCTAAAGTCGGTTATTTCCGACACTTAGCTAATTTGAAATATTGTTTTACAAAGAATTATAATTACAAGCCTATAAGTAGCCTATCTTTCAAATTACTCGCAATATTAAATTTCTGTTTAAACATGTATAGCAATTAATTCATTTCGTTCTATTGTAACTAACACAGACTCTGTTATATTCAGTTATGTGTTATCAAAATACAACCGCTCAACATCCATACAAGAGGGGCAGGACAAGAAGGGCGGAGCAGTTTTTGAACAACTTTACTGTTATACGTTATGCGCCAAAATAAACCAGTACTGAAACTAAAGCACCTGTGGTGATTAGAACAGCTGATTACATTGTTGATTATTGCCAAGAAATGTAGCTTGTTTCCCTTTCTGGTTTGAGGTTAGCTAACGCTGTAGAGAAAGTTTTGATCGTAAAACATTATTTTCGGTGGTCCTAGCCGATGTGAACTGCTGCATAGTTTCACACATATTACATTCTATTAAAAACAGCCATCAAGTAATGCTGTAATAAGTGTTTTCGACAAGTTGTGTCGTACGGGCAGTGTTTTGATTCAGCGTAAAGTGTAAAGAGTGGTAGCTCTTCACTACGAATGAAAACCTCAATAGCAAATCCTACAGTCTCCGAAATAAGCCTTCACCGGACATCTTTGAAGATGAACATCACTAATAAGTCTTTGAGAAAAAGGTTTAAAACCTTGATGTATTCCCGTATGTAATACAAACTAGTCAACCTGTACATTTATAGGACAAAAAAAAAAGACTAAAGTAGTTTATTGCGCGTCAATGTTAGCAATGAACTATGAAAACCCTGGGTTCCTACAAAATAAATGGTTCTCAGATGACAGTCATTTACTCCTAAACGGCTTCATTGACAAGCAAACAACAATTTTTCTTGGAAAATTCAACGTACTGAGCGTGTAACAGTATGGGACACTGTCCCTTCTGGATCCTTATTTCATTTAGTAACGGGAATGCTGTTACTCTAAATCGGGTTACAGAGATAAATCCTTCAACCATTCGCAAGAGATCTGCAGAGGTTTTGTCGTGCTATGTGTGGAATAATGAAGGAAAGCATCTTCCGAAATAAATACCAGACTTCAACTGCAGAGCTTCGTGAAGAAATAACTTTACTTTGATTTAAACTGCTTTAGGATTGAGAACTACGTGATCGTAGTGGGGAGCAGAGGCTCACCGCGCGCTAGGCCAATCAGGAAGGGGCAGTTGTCAATAGCTACCGATGCACCGTGTGTTGCCAGATTTCTGTTAAATTGCTTGTCATTTGAAAGTCATTACAAACAGGTGAATTTCTTGATGAGTAACTATCAACATGGCAACAATGGGTCGATGCCTCCCCACACCAACGCACTCGGCCGATCCTAAATCACTTTACATCAAACTGTAGACGTTAGTCAACTCTTGTTTACCAATATGTTCGAAGATATTCAAAAACACTACGAGAGTTGCCTAAAACTTATGGAGGGCATATAGAAAATGGGTGTATGTTAAAAATAAAAGTTTTGAGCTTCCTTTTACATTGTATATTTGTCTAAATTTAAAACATTAAAAACTATTACAATTCCAGCACTGATTATTTTGGCTCCTATTGTATTAAAGTCATGATTGAGGCATGATGCTTATAAAAATAGGACTATTTAAACAAACACAAAAAGATTGTATTACCAAAGAGATGCCAAGAAATTATTCCGAGTAGAGAATAGGTCTTGAAGACGGCCAAAGAAAAAATAGAGATGTCGGTTTTTGAGAGAATCTATAGAAAGACGAGTGACTGAGAATTTTCGAGTGAAACTCTCCAGGTAAAATGTTTTGCATTATAATCGTATTACAAAGGCATCATATTTTCTGAGATAGTAATAATTTAAAAAGCAATCTGCCTTCCATCTAGTCCATAATTTAAACAATTAAACTTCAATGAAAACAGAATAACAATTTAAATATTTTTAAATAATAAATTCTTCTTATGTTTCAATCAATTTCGTTTTAAGCTGCAATTCTTAAGAAATATGAGTAGCTAAACACATTACATTGATTTAACTAATTACCTATGAATGAATATGTAGCAACAAACAAGAGTTTGATAATGCTTCACTAACAAACGTTAATGTAGTATGTACACTTTAATTTTGTATAACATAGTTTTTCAAAGGAAGGTGCTATCTACATCACTATATTTCTACATTAAAATTGACCTTTTTTAAAAAAATAACATTAAACTAAATTATGTACAAGGAATAACAAACATAAAAAGAATAACTCGAACAAGAATGAGTCAAGAAATCATGATTTAAGAAGATTCATATAGGCCTAAATACTGCAGCTAGTATCAAGCAGTTGTAGTTAGGTATCAAACATTACAATACATTTTTGT
>JAGFPH010000209.1:107936-134532 GCA_018207615.1 Philaenus spumarius
AAATCGTTAGAGCCGTTTTTTTATAAAAAAATAATAACTGATTTTTTGGGGGTTTTTTGGCCAAAAAGGGGGTTGTTTTTCAAAATTGTTCAAAACCCTTTTTCGTGCATCTATACAGGCGTACTGGACATGTCTGGTGCAAATTTGGTTGAAATCGATCGAATAGTTTTCGCTCTAGCTTTGTATACATACAGACATACAGACATACAGACATACATACAGACATACAGACATACAGACATACATACAGACATACAGACATACATACAGACAGACATTTTGTAAAAACCACTTTTTTGGACTCAGGGGGTCCCAAAACGGATATTTCCACAAAAATCTCAACATCGATTTTTTTTGCGATCACTATACTTTCTCTATACTATAGTATAGTGAGAAAGTAAAATCCAGAAAATTAAAACATTTGACTTTTAGCAACTGTATGCTTAAATAAAACATTGCCAGGTATAGATTTTGTTCTAATTGTAAAAACAAATTTACGATACCCAATTGAATTTATATTGCTTCAGATGTACTTTCTTATAATACAGCCAATTTGTGCTCAAAGGAGCCCCACGCGGGAAAGTTTTGGGGTAGTTGTGATTTCTTCCATTTTATGTTTTTTGGGGTGCTGAATCCGAATCTGAGGTTTGCCTACAAAATTTATTGACGCAACATTGAAAACAATGTAAATAAACGGTATCAGTTAACTGACACAAACTTTCTCCCAACTTACTGTAGTCAAAATAATATTGTTTTTAATCAATATTAAACAAAAAATAATATTCTACCTACTTCAATCGTATAAAAAAATTATTGTCCCAGGCGGGATTCGATCGCGCGACCTTTGAATTACTGGCCGTGCTCGCTACCGTGGTGCTACCCCGTGCGGCCGCCGCCGCGATGCTAGATTGACAACACAAACTTGTTTATTTTTAAACATTTCCCCATAATTATAAAACGCCGAAGTTTTGATAAAAGCGGGTGGTGTCATTTTGTTTGGCATCTTAAGCACTATAAATACTGAAAATTTGATCAAAATCGTTAGAGCCGTTTTTGAGAAATTTGCATTTTTGTCGTTTTTTATGGGTTTTTAGGGGTAAATTACAATTAAAAATTCCAAAAAATGAAAAAAAAACGCCTGGAGATATTAGGGTTTAGTACCTACATACCAAATTTCATGAAAATCGGACCAATAGTGTCCTCTCTGGTCGTGTATACATACAGACAGACTGACAGACAGACACCACTCTAAAAACACTTTTTTGGGTTCAGGGAGCACCAAAACAAAAAATTCCACTAAAAATATTTTTGGGTTCAGGGAGCACCAACACACATAATTGCACTAAACAATTTTTTGGGGTTCTGGGAGCACCAAAACAGATAATTCAACTGAAAATTCAAATTCGAACATTTTTACGAAAACAATACTTTCTCCATATACTACGTATAGGGTGGAGAAAGTAAAAAAGGTAAAATATCTCATTTTTAAGCAGGTGTTCTCTTATAACTCGAAAACTATCAACTTTTCATAATTAACCTTCCTATTCAAAATGAAAAAACATAAAATGTCCTAAAAATTTTACTATTAAGGTTTTCTTCTCCAACGAACCGTTTAGGCTTAAGCTCTAGTTGAAAATTGTCATATTTCGGCTGTCTCTGCAAAAACCCACTTTTTCACTCCAAACCTGGAATTTATTATTTTCTCCTACTTTTAAGTTGAATACAATGTAGACTGGTTTCAACTGTTCTGACATCTCCAGTAATCAAAAAATATTAGTTAAAATAAACAACAAAATTAATTTTCCACGTTTTTAAAACGAACTAAAAAGTATAAAATAATTTCTCCAACCCCCATTACAGATTTATAAGCCATACAGATTCCTAACCCCTCACAGATTGTTTTGAAAATTTGTAATTGTGAATTTTTAATAGCTGTGAAAACACTTGTAAGATTAAAAACGAAAAATTGGGACACTTGCAATAGATAATTGATGCATAAATAGTTCACCTAAGTCACTAGCCATTTTATTTACTGCAAATGATATGAACTTTTCTGTGAGTTTTCTGCACTCCTTACTATTGCATGCGTCACATGTTTTTAATCTTACAAGTATTTTAATAGCTATTCAAAATTCAGAATCAATATTTTCAGGACAAACTGTATGGGGCTGTAAATCTGTACGATTAGGAGAAACAATTTTATACTTTTTAATCCGTTTTAAAAACTTGGTATGCTAAAAGTGTTGTTATTTCAATAATACTTTCTGATTTTTAGTCTTCAGTTCTGAGCTATAGATAAAGTTTCAAATATCTAGCTCATTTAGAATATGAACAATCATGTCTGGCCACGCCTTCGTACAATCTCATATGTTGGCTCATCAGAAAATATTGACTCAATAAATGGCTCTGTTGCCAACAATGTGGGTCAATTGGGCTTGAAAAATGCAAAATATGTTATCGATGTAGGGTTTTTGTTACACCATGTCAAAAGGCACCACGGCCCATCGATGTATAAACACACTGGATCGCTGGCTGCGTGTATTGAATACGGTCCGGCTGGCCTAGCCGCTTCCCCCACCACTGGAGGGACAGCAACAACACGTGAAGCATTCAAAGTTAATGCAACGCTCACAAATGTTTTAATTTATTTTGCTCAGCTTCAACAACTGCACCAAACATTATTTATAAAATAATCATTTTAATTTCTAAACAATATTTAATTGTTATACAGTATGTAACACTTATTTTTATAGTAAACTAGTGGACCCAGCAATGCTTCGCTATTGCTTGATTTAATTTAAAAGTTAGTAAAGTTATTCCATTGACTTAAGTGATCGAATTGTAAGCTCTCAGTGTAAGCTTTTTTCCAAAGCCAGTTTGTGTCTTAACTGTAAGTCGAATTTAAAAACTAATATTTTGCGGGTAGCAAATTAGATTTTCAACAAAATAGTATTCTTGATTTTTTCCGTATCTCAAACCATAAGCTCACAAAATGACCGTAAACTTCAAATTTGTAAAAAAATCGTCCAAGTTTTTGTATTTCAACCATTTAGTCAACACGTTTATTCTAAACTCATTCAAAAGTGTTCCATAGCTTTTTTGTAGATAAAGGTTTAAAGAATTCATATATGCCAGTTTTGCAAGTAAACAAAATGATTGAAGTAAAATTAACAAAGTTATTAGCTCAAGGAACAAGCATCCTATTACTTTAAATGAGCAATTCTTGTATCTATCTTTGTTTGTATCTGTCGTGGATCTCGAAAACGGCTGTAACGAATTCAAAGAAATTTTGTATTTAGGTGTAGTATTGATTTTTAAGTACACCCATATAGTTGTATTTCGTGTAAAAACGCAATTTTTTTAGAAAATCTAATTTAAAAGTTGAAAAATTTTAACATAGGGTCTTATGGGTTGCCATGTTGGTTACAAAATTACAACGAAATAGTAAATAAAGCAATCAAAACAGCTGTTTATAAACAAGCCATGAGATTGAGTATTATCCTAAATCAGCTGTTCATTGGATAGTTTTTAATTACTATTAAAAAACAATCTAATTTATACTGTTTTAGCACGTTAGAATTAGAATAAATTGTTCTGATTTAACAATTTATTTTATAAAATAAAGTAAACTTGGCAAAAATGGATAAATTCTAATAGTCAATTTTGTAATAAAGGCCTGGCTCATTTCTGAAACATAGTATTGAGGTTATGTTTACTACTGTATATTTAGTCCTGGTTTCAAAACATTAGTTGACAGAAGATAGTAGAACTAGGACTAAAATCGTAATGAAAGTTTCTCATGTTTCTAAAGCATGTATTTGAGGTTATAATTAATCTTGTAATTACCGTTAATATATTTAAGCCTGGTTTCATAATTTTACAAACCAATGTACAAACGAGCCAAAGATTAACGAGATTCATTAGCGAATTTTCCAACTGCGAGCGAAGCGAAGCGTCCAGGGGCAGAGCCCCTAGTGTTTAGTAACGAAAGGAAAAAGTTCAATTTTAGGCCTATATAAAAAGTAGTAAACATTTTTTGTAATTTTTTTCATAAATGTAAAAAAGTTTCGTAATTTAGTTCTAAAATAGAACTGTATAAAAGTATTGATCAATCTCAAATTTCTTATTTTGAAAACACCAGTTTTTATGTTCCTACTACAAGACTGCTAACAAAACTAGGCCTGTTTTGAATAGTAATTTAGGAATACTATTTCCTCTGCCCAAAAATGACATATTATTATAAAAAAGTGTAGAGGATAGATCAAAGAATTGAACTGTATATAACAACAACAACGTGTATCACTGTCCATCTATCACGCTGCCCACCGCGGGTCTATCCCTCCAGTGGAGGGGGAAGCTCCACGCCGGCCGGCTCGTTTCTCGAACCTTTCAGACTACTCAGCGCGCAATCCAGTGTGTTTATACATCGATGCCACGGCCAGACATAATAATGTGCAGAAATTTCGGCAGTTATATATCATACGTCAAGTCAAACTACAAATAAATCGACCACGCAGCTGGACCGCTGACGTGAGTTGATCAAATTTCCAAAATTAAGTTTATATGCCTATGTTTTAGGGTTTCAACCAACAATTTGGGAAATAGGTCTACTTACGAAGGCGTTGAACAGCTGTCTGTGTGCACGCAATATATTAGTAGAATTTGTTTCCTCCTAGTGGCCTCGCGAGTTTGCATCACTTGGCTTTGAACTGGGTACTTTTATGGTATTTTACGTTTTTGTCGATTTTGGGGGAACTAAGCGAGCTATAAGGTCGCGTAAAAAAACAAAATGCGCAGAATAACATCCTACATTTATATTGTTAGAAAAAACTCTAAAAAAATTTATTCTCGTAGTAAAAATCTCAAAAAATAGTTACTTCCGGTCAAAAAACGTACTTCCGGTTGTTGGATTTTTTTTGGCTAACGAACTCGTCCGAGCCACATAGACAACCAACACATGTACCAAATTTTGACCAAATCGGACTTAAAATGCGGCCGCTAGAGTGCGAACACATATATATATATGATTTTTTTTGACACCCCAAAACGTGTTCTGGGGACCATGATCCGATGATCGGTGCTCATTTGCTACTCCCGACCTTGGGTCTCACCATAAGGGCCACTGCAATAGCTCATTTTTCCTATGGAAATTCGCTAATAAAATTCCGTTGTCCTTTTTGATGGCTACCCTGACGAAGATTGTGAATGCACCAAGAGCATATAACGATTGAGAAGAGCACAAAGAAAACAATCTGCTTCAATATCATATACAGAATTAATGGTGCACTCTGTCTCGCACGAGAGTTTCCTTGCAAACTCCAAAAACAAGAGCAGGTTGATATCTATGCTAATGGAAAGTCTGATAATGTAAAAACTAATGCATAGAAAGCTATGGAGGACGGTGCTACCCTAATTATCACAAAAACTCTTTATGTTGGCCCTATCAAATGAATATGGCAGTGATGGGGGAAGATTTTGAACCTTTTGGTGATTTTGATTTGCCTGTGTAGTCCTACACAGAATGTCTTCTTTTTGAAATTTGTTTTGGATATTCTGCAAATCACCATTTTGTATTTGCATGAGATAAGCATCCCTCTCCAGTTTAGGTTATTATTCCACAAAACATACTTTCATCTGTCCATGAGATATGATTACAAGTTGTTATTTTCGCACCACCTCTTTCATTTCCAGATGAACAGCCCTGAACTTATACGTCGATCCGCCATCTGCAAAAACCCTCAACTAGAACCCTCTAACGACAACGGCTTATATAACAATGTAATATATACAATATAAACAGTAATATTTTTCAAGATTTTATTATATGTATTTTTTTTTTTTTAATACCTGTACCTTTATATACACGAGCATACATAAGATACATAAGTAAGATATATGCAGAGAACTGGAAGGAATTCACTAATTGACAGCATTTAATAATAAACTTAAGTTTTGGAGTGAAAGGTAGGTTTTTGAGGAAACAGCCGAAATACGCAAATTTTCAATTAGCGCTCGAGCCTCAACGGTTCATCGGAGAAAAAAACCTATAGAATGAAATTTGTAGGAAATTGTATATACTTTCTTTTTAAATAGGGAGGTTACTTACGAAAAGTTGATAGTTTTTGAGTTATAAGGAAAAAACAGTCAAAACGTGAGATTTTGTATGTGGTTTTGCAACTTTTTCAATGTTGCGTCACGAAATTTTGTAGGCAATTCGGATTCAGCACCCAAAAAAAACATATAAAATGGAAAAACCAAAATTACCCCAAAACTTTCCTGAGAAAAACACAATTTGACTGGATTATTATATTAATATACAGAAAGACAATTCACAATACAGTATCATCATTCAAAGTCCCTGCGTTTTCATAAGCCGATAATGTTTATCTCAAAAACGGATTGATTTTGCTAAGTTGTCATTTTGCGTGTAGTTTTATAGAGTAAAGATCCAACTACAAAAAGAATAATCGAGTTACATACAAACAACAACAAAGTAGATTGGTTCTAGGCTAATCTTACGTTTTAGAACAAAAATATCAAGAAGAACAGTTGTTTCTTCAAAACTCTGTTATTCTTTGCCCTACAGAAAAAATATTTTTTTTTTTAAGTTAATGGTTCTTGAGATACAATTTAATGGCGACTTTGTGAAAAAATGTAGACTTTTGGGTATTTTAAAAATGATATGTGAATTGTCTTTCGCCCAGAAACAGTAATAATATTGATCATATACGGTAGAACATGAAAATGTATAATTTTGAGTGTTGTGTATGCATAGGTTTGCTTTTAAATTCGCTGAAGAGAATAAGAAGATAAGAGTAGTAACAGTTTACAGCAAAGGTGTCCATGAAGAAGGAGAAGCTCTGTTTATAGATAGTTGTAAGACCATTGCCAAAAACTATCCATCTTTGCCACACAAAGTACAAACTATTGGTTCCTTTCTTCGAGATTCAGTAACTGATTACAATAAGAATGTAATCGTCGCAAGCAGTCTGGGAGGAGAGATGATATCCTCTATATTAGCGGGGCATATTGGTAATGACTAAAACCTGTCAGGCATTTGTATTGCGTAATTAATTTGATTTTAGATTAGTTCTCACAATCCTATCTTAACCTCATCAAAAAGAAATATATTATGTACAGTATCACTTTCTATCACAATACCGTTATTAAGGTTGATACAGATTCTTTCTAGGTTATTGTCCATTCGGCCATTAATTGGCAAGAACACCACAAAGTTTTGCGCCATACGACAAGACTTAAAAAGCGCGTCTCAAGAGATCATTTTATATTGAAATGCTATAATCTCGTTATCATATACTTTTTGTTTACCTAATTAAACGCCGTTATTGAAGATTTTCGTACGTAAATGGTTACTGTTCTTCAAATAACAATTATATCAAACACTATAATAGGCTTACCTATATTTCTAGTCTCTCCTTCTCGTATAATTTTTGAATTACTGAAATGTTGTAAACTAACTGACCGCTCAGACATTTCGCTTTAAAAAAACTACGTATTTTTAAATACAAATTAAAAAACAAACTTTAAATTAAGCGTTTTTAAATACAAATTAATGTACAAGGAATTTTTATAGAAGAGAATTTTAAGTTATAGGCTACTCAAAGTTATATTATTTTCGTCGCGTTTCTACATGTAGCCTACACCAATTTTCGCTTGGCAGAAGTATGATTAATTATAAACTCAATTCTTTTATAGTGCAGTTTGATGTGGACCGGATGGATGATGTCCACCAAAATTACATAGGAATAAAATAATACATACATGATCAACTTGTGATTTTGATTTATTCAGACAATTGAAATTGTATTTGTTTAATTAACAATAATGCGTTTCCTATAGTGCCAAACAAAGTGTATGGACTATGGTAACTGTCATACAACCGTACTGAGACTTACTTTAAATAACACAACTAAAGTGTTGTAAGGTTTGTTATGTGTTACACGTTTTTTTTTCACATTTAACATTCAGGTAGCGCGGCTCTAGTGTTATTCTAGTGTTTCGAGACATTCATATGCAACCTGTAATGGCGAGGGGTCTGCAAAAACAAAATTGTAGAGAGAAATTATGTACATTTTATAATTTATTTCGTGTCCCCTTCTCAAATTAAGTACCTATTTTACATCACGGTGGGCCCTTATCCCGTGGAGGATGTACCCGTATCATCGCAAGAAACATTTAAAAGGTTAGCCAACATTTAAACAACGTAAATTATTTATAAATATAAATTTAGTTTTTCTATTGTGTTTATTTTTTAAATAAATAATAAGAGCAGATAAATATTATTAAAATTAAGTTGCATAAGCAGATGATAATATAAAAGTTTGCAAAATAATTCTCAAGTACGAATACCTTGTAAGCTACTATTTTGTAAATACCTTAGCACTTTTAACATAACTGCATTAGTGCGAATGAGTTAATTCTACAAATAAAAAATTATATTTAGGAAAACCTTCAGTTTTTTTAAATATATTTTCTATGCACATTTTGTTTACAACTCGTAGCCTAAACCCATTGACGTGTATGGTGCAACTTCTATCTTCTATAATTATCCAAATTGGTTACAATTACAAGTTTGTAAAAAAATAAAACTACAAAATGTAGTTTGATGCGTTACTATTTTATATTTGACCTAAACCCATTTGCTAAACTGACCTATCCCAGGAGTAATTTACTGATCTACTGATCCAGTGATTTAAAGAGTCCATATGATTACGGTCCAAGTGTTACGATTACATCACGCTTCAAACAGCTGCTTGTTTGAAATGCTTAGATCAGCTGATTGTTTGTTATAGCTTATTAATTTAATTACTACTAAACAAAATTGTACTGTTTAATTAACATTGATTCGCAGACTGACGTATACTTCTGTATTCTATTATCAAAAGTAAATTTGTTCTTTCCGTATTCTAAAAATTTTGTTAGGTAAATTATTGTACGTTACACGTGATAACTGCTTGTTTACATCACTCAGGGGATTACAAACATCCCCTTCGAATGATGTTAAGAAGCAGTTTCATCACTTGTAACGGAATTATCTAAAAACGCACAGATATGGTGTAAATACAACCCCTACCAAATCATCGAATTCACAGCGTTAGCAAAAAGTTCCGGGTTCGATTCCCGAAAAGGACAGATTATTTGTAGGCGATGATGACCGTTAAGGTTTTCTCATGCATGCCCAAAAAAATAGCTTCTTTTATTCAAAACTTTGCAATAACAAAATGTACAAAACTAGTCGACTTCAATCTGAAAGAATTTATGTAAAACAGGCGATTACAATTATTAATATACTTTAGTTTAATAGTGTAAAATAGTTGTTTGCATAGTTTACAAGATACCTTGTGACATTTATGGAGTGGTTCCTAATCGTTTTGAGAAAAGAAATACCTATAATATCACAAATAATGAAAATCTGTGAAACCAAGACACGTCAATTAAATATTTAATGTTACAGTTGTGAAATTTCTTTTTTATTATAGGAAGCAATGTTCTGACATGTGGTTGCAATTACGGAAGTTCGTACGCAGTGTTTGAACCCGGCGCTCGCCAAAGAGGACTTAAACTTGCAGGCAAGAATATTGTTAATCCCATTTCCATGCTTATGGCAGGAGTCAAGCTATTGCGCTATCTAAAGCACGATAAATTCGCCAATGATATAGAAAACGCTATAAATCAAACGATCAACATTGATCGCATCATGACTAAAGATCTTGGTGGCACTGCAACTACTCGAGAAGTTGTTGATAACATTTTGGATTATTTAAAGAAAACCGTGGCAGCTGGACGCTGCTATAGGGCTAAACCTAAACCTTAAGATTGTATAGCATCAAATTATGATTCAATTAAATATTTCACGTTTGTTGTTATCCTGTTATTTTATGGTAGCCTAGTAAATATATTATACACGTGGTTCATTGCAGTATCATTAACATATACCTGCTCGCTTCGCTCATTAACCTCCACGGCGACATTCGGCTTCGCCGTTAACTCATAGTTTACACTCGCAGCGAAGCAAAAGTTAACCTATTATTGTATACTTAGATATTCTTTCACGATTGATTCTTTGAAATGACGATTGATTAGTACAGAGGAACTTGGATCGGACTAGGGTGGTGGAGGTATTAGTGATCTGAATCCTGATGCATGGGCAGAAGGAAAAAGTTTTGATTAGGACAGAGGCACTTGGATTTTAAATTAATTTCCGAATCGATACGGTAGGTAGTAGTGGCGCCATCGAATGGCTTGCCCCCCCCCCCCAGACTTGCCTCTTTTAGATAACGTTTTACCTTAAACATAGACCCTAATATCTACAAAGCAAATCCTGCAGACATTAACGAAATGAATAAAAGAATAATTGACGAATCTGCTCTTCAAAAAGCTATAAAAAAAACTGATCAAAAAGCTATAACAGTATATTACTTGAGGTTAACACCTATATTGTAGAATGTATTATATTGGAACGAAGTTCCTTAACGCGGTTGCGGTAGGAGTTTACAAATATAAAATGTAATGCGTAACGAAAAAGTGTTATTAATTAGTTGCTATTTCAATGACAAATATAAAATACGAGTAACGAAAAAAGCGTTACCAAATCGGTTGCTGTGGCAATTAATGTAAATACATTCAAGAAATATGTGTTTTGGTTTGTCATCAAGAGACGATCGGTTCCGTCCGGCATAGTTCAGATATTATCGTCAAGAGCAGAAGTACATTCAATAATTTTAAATCTAGGCCTAACCTAAAATTATTGTTGCCGTTAAGATAAGTAAACTAAATTAAACACTCACACAATAATTTTAGGTTAGGCCTAGACTGATAAACGAACATTTTATGTTTATTGAATGTATTTTATGTTATAATTAATTCTACACCTTTATTATAATAACATTAACGTATGGAAACAGTAAATATCTGTATAAAAAACGATCTAATAATAAACGACGATTGAAAGATTAAAATTATGTTGCCGTTAAGGCTGGTAAAAGAATTGAAGAAAAGGCGTGATGCGTGATGAACTTCGTTCCTGACGGGGTCCCACTATGAGCGCCCATATAATATTTTCTAGGACGGGGCTAGACTGGGGTATGGGACTGCTAAGGATGCAAATGTGAGCTTGACACTGAACATTATGAGAAGCGGCCGTCATAAAGTGCATTGCGCGCTTCGCACGCCAACCCCCGTATTGGGAGTATTTTCAATACAAAATGCATTGTGTGCTTTGCACGCCAACCCACGTATTGAGAGTATTTTCAATACACAATGCATTGCGTGCTTCGCACGCCAACCCCCGTATTGGGAGTATTTTTAATACACAGTGCATTGCATTGGGAGTATTTTAAATGCACAGTGTATTGCGTGCTTCGCACGCCAGCCCCCATATTGGGAATATTTTCAATACACAAAGCATTACGTGCTTCGCACGCCAATTTTAACCCTATATGATTTGGACGCACATGTGCATCCGCTTTCAAATATTAGTGATTATTACGTAGAAAAGTTCAAAAATAAAAAATAAAGCAATTTCTACTCATTTAGACTATAAATATAAAACATAAAAGGTCAGCTACTAGCATAGGAAATAATAAATTTGCGTAGCAGTGAACGTGTTAAGGAGTGCCCTCCCCTCCTTCGGCAAAAGGAGTCCAGGGATATTTTTGACCACCCCAAGAAATCTTTTAAAATTTTGGGAGCCAATTTGGCTGTTCAGGTGAAATATTAACTCGCACAGCATTGAGTATATACCTTTACACCCGTCAGTGAATACACAAAGACCTATAACACTCCTAGAGGCCGCACCAAGTAGTGACCCAGCAGCTCAAGCTTGAATTCTTGTAAAAAATAAAATATGTATATGTAAAATCAAACGGCACATAACATTTAAAATATATTTTAGTTCTAATCTTTTTAAAGAAAAATACCTGACCATAATTATTAATAATATACACATTTTCTTTTCCGTGGGAGCTAGGTATGGGACCCACGGTCGCACACATTTATTTTTTTTAGTAACTAGCTGAATACCCGTGCTTCTCTACAGGGATTTTTTATTTTTTGCATCAATATGTTACACAACTTTAATATTTTTCTCTCGCTTTCTTTCACTTTAATTTCACGAAAACGAATTATTACAATGTATTTTGAATTAGGTTTTGCTGCGGCTCGATTACTATGCCGATCAATCTATGTGTCCTACTTAGGCTTACTTACATACATGATTAGCTAAAGGGTGTTATAGACGGGGCAAGTAGAAGAAGCACGTACTTGCCGCAAGTACTGACGAGGTTACTACTTGCTGCAACAAATACCTTTACATGTGGCAAGTACTTGCAACCAGAGAATCAGAAAGTACTTGCCACCAGTATACTTTGAGCACCGTGGGAGTACAGATCAGTGCAATATTTTACAAGTAAATATATTTACTTATTTATCATTTTAAAATGTCAAATACCGACGAAGAATTTAATGAAGCTTTTAATGAAGTAACTGACGAATGTGTTGTGATTTTAAGCGATGTTATGTAAAAACCTGATGACCACATCAAAGCCTTATCAAATTCAATTCATTGCAAACATTTTAAATTACTTTTAAACAATCGCAACACTACTAATTAACTCATAGGCTACACTGCCCTTTGTTTATACGAACCCGTCACTTATCAAATACGCCTCCGTAAACTTTATTCGTAACTTTTTATAGGCCTAATCGTTAAACGGTCTAAAACTTTGTATAGGAACCCATTTTTTTATAGTTTGTTCATACATATATTTGTTTATATGTAGGATACATTTTATTAAAATAAATTGAACATTTTAAAAGAAATTCAATTTTTACCGAAGACATGTACACTTTCAGATATTGAAAACGCGTGTCGAGTAAAACCCCATTTTCTCTAAAAATATTTAACTGATTTTAATAAAATTTATACCACATATAAATAATATATGTATAAACTAACAATACAAAAATGAAGTTTCTGCATTAATGTTTAGATCGTTTAACGATTAGGCCTATAAAAAGATAAGAATAATGTTGACGGTAACGAATTTGACCACCTCCAACGCGCGCCCTTGAGTGAAAATTTGGCGCGTTTGTGCGCGCGCTAACAAAAAACCTGTCAAAACAATTCATAAAATGACCCTACAGAAATTCTAAAATAATTGAAAAACTTTTTTTCATAATGAGTATAAACATATACTCATACTCATTAAATGCTTATAGCAAATGAGAAGTCGCGTGTAAACAGGCGACAGATCCCATCCGGTATCGCTTCCAGTGGAGGCCGGCCGTATAGTCTAATTGCATCGTATCAAAGGTTAATTATACTACTAAAAATATATGAAAAATTATATTTTTACTTTTTCCACTTGATTTAGATTCCATGACCTTGATGCATTCTTGCCTATAAGTAGTTTTTACATTTTTAATTTTTGCACGAAAAAAGTTCAAGGCCATGACCGATTAGTTCCTCAAGCAATTTAGCCATTGCTATTTCTCTTTTATTTTTATTCAGATAACATTCGTGACGAATGTTCCACAGAAGTTCGTAGCTCTGATATAGGCTATATCTATTAACTTTATTATGTCACTTGGAGACCACTTGACATATTTCTTGACGATGGTAGCAATTTGTTTTGCATCCATTGTCACAAATACAGCCTTCACAAGTGAAAAAGACAATGAATTGAATTGATTGACACTTGCCTGTATCGGCAAGTGCATGTTAAGGCAGGCAAGTTCTGGCCGCAAGTATATCACGTGACCCGCTACTTTCCTCCTCGCGGCAAGTAAAATCAAACATGTTTGATTTTACTGTCGGCAAGTGGCAAGTGGCCCTGAATGGGAAAGTAACCTTATAGACATGGCAAGTAGGAGGTAAGTTACTGGCAGCAAGCACTTGCTACACCAACTTTCCGTTCCTACTTGCCCCGTCTATAAGCCGCTTAAGCTACAATAAGCGCAAAAGCAATGATTGTTGCCAGTTTGAGGTACATTTCACGTATATGAGTACACTATATCTAAAATACGAACAATATGTTACAACTTAGATGCAAATGATCAAAGTGCAAAGGTTTTTCTCTCCTATGTAGAACTTAAAAGTAATCTAAGTCTAAAGGTGGGATTCCTATGCTACGACTGTAACGGCTGCAGCCGCGCGGCTCCAGACGTAATGGACTCCTTATAATGGAAGTAAATGGAACCCATTCCTAAGGAGCGTCTAGCGCCGCGCGACTGCAGCGACCCCGGTGAGGCGGCTTGAGCCGTACGACTCAACTGCTGACATGAGCAGTATAGTCGTAACAGTCGTGGCGGCTGGAGTGTTTTTTTTTACTGTGTTAAAGTATTTTGTGTCTTTTAAACATGGATTATTCTAAACTCATTGAGCTTGTGCGAGAACACCAGTCGATTTATAACAATAAACACCCAAAATACAAAGATTAGGGTATTCTCTGAATTAGAATATTCTGAAATCCTTCTTCTCGCCTTATTTGGTACAATAGATTAGGCTCGGCTTTTTGAAGATGGGCCAGTAATAACAACTCTTCTTCCTCCTCTTCCTAAAGTAGAAGATACGCAGCCAAAAATGATCTATCTGCCATGACGTTCTAAATGTAACTGTACTAGTCGCGCCATAAGAATTTAACCAAGCGACTCGGATCGTACGGCTCTGATCGCGTGGCTGGAGCCGCGCGGCTGTAGTCGTTACAGTCGTAGCATAGGAATCCTACCTTTAGGTATCTAGCTTCATAGTCCGTTTCCAGTTTCTAGAAATTTTAGGAGCGGGAAGTCTCTTCGACTGTCCAGAACCGTCTGAAACATTCTAGGACCATAAGAAGACCATTGGTGTGGTGCGCTTTTTTGACGCTCTCCTGCAGACCCAAACCAAAACCATCTGCATGGATGAAGGATGGAAGGCTAGCACACCATAAAACCCCCTTGAGGCCGCGTATTTGACTCCGCCTCCAAAAATTAAGGTTCCGGGAGAAGACCATGGGAAGTTTGAGTGATTTTAATTTTAAAAAGAAAATTTTCAAGGGATGAAAATACGTTGGCGCTTTTTGCTGTTATCCCAGCAGCAGCCAAGTTATTTTCCAGAGATGATGTTTTTGAAGGAGGAACAATGTCGGTTAAAAGTGTTCTTGATTACCACATTACACAATGGTCGACCTCTATCTGTAGCCACGTGTTTATTCAATGTTATTATTTTATCGCTCTACTTTACGTATTACTTGCGACTAGGTTGTCTACGATTTTCAATTTTTCTAAAATATTATACCGGTATTCTTATGTTTCATTAGTATTGAGCAATAGAGGAAGGCAAAGTTCAGACAATTAATAGACAATCTGACAATTTTTTAAATGTTTTTTACTACAAATAAATATTGTGAAAGCGGGGGCGTTATTCATTTTGGTTCAAGGATAGCAGACGTACAAAGTTGATTTCGTGAACTTTGATATTTATGGATATATATTTTTTAACTATAATACAAATATATGACATTGAAAATGTTGCATTTTAAGCTTGATAAGACAAACGCACCGGTTCAAAGTGCAAATCAAAAGCAATGGAGTTAATATTAATGTTTATTCGAAATTGTATAGAAAGTAGGATTCAATTGAATATAATTTGTGTTCATACAGATATTTTATAACTAAGCCCACAAGAGTAACAAATACGCAAAAAACAGTTGAATTAACGTATTTATCAAAGTTGTTGATTTGTATACAAAACTTTTAAAATTAAATTCAATAGGACTTGTGTGATTTTCCTATCTGTAGCCTATTGTTTGAAACTATTAGACTAGTCTACTAATAAAACTGGAGCTGGTTATCGTATAAAACCTATTATTTTTAATTTCATAATTCTTCAGTCTATTTAAAAAATAGTCTATAAAATATAATATACGTAGTTAAATTTGTAAGTTTTTAAAGTTTATTTTATGGTTGAAAATCCTACATTCATGCTTATTATAACATAGGACTGATAACGTTTTAACAGTAAACAAACTGCAACTTTCTGATTTCTTTTATTATTATGATAAGTGTTTACTAAAATACTGTCACTTTCAATTTGTTTCCAACTGTATGCAAACCGCAGTAGAGTAAACGAAATTACCTATCATTCATGAAATTGTAATAACAAAATTACAATTAAATTATGAACTGCAATTTAAAATATCATAGGTTTTAAAAATGTATATGACTCTTCCTTAAAAATTTGTAACTTAATTACTGAAAATGATTATATGCAATTGAGCATAACAATTACTTTCTAAAGCTTTTCTAATAAGCTAATCGTTAAGTTTTCAAATATTCATAAAAGCTTCCATCCCTACGTAAACTTATGAGCAGCTTTGTTTAACCTTTCAAGCAAGTAAATTCTAACATCTGCTTAACTTTATTTATTAGAATCAAAGCATTGATTGATATTTTCAGAAAAATCCTACCTTTGTTGGAAAAGATAGAATAATAAGTTAAGTTAAGTTGAGCTTATGGTTAGCTCAAAAAAAAAAACAAATCTTTGAAAGTTATTAAGCATAAGCATAATATGCTCAATTTGTTTTCATCAGTGCCCCTAAGATAACCGTTACACTAAATGTATATAACATCTTTAGAACTATTCAAATGTGTTTGTCTTTAATAAAACAACTTAATCCACAGTGTATCAGTAATCTTACACTATTGAGTACAAATGGTAATGGAATTCACAATCGTGTATATTTACCGTTACATTTTCTAAATTATATTACAGTTCAAAATAATACTTTACTAACAGGAGAGTAGTCTAGTAAAGTGGAAAATGAAAAATAACATAAATGTGCAACTCCAGGTCAATTTATCTGTGAATCATAAAAGGTCGAGCTTTACAAAGTACTACGGATGCAAAACAGAAGAAAGAAAAGAACACCGTTGGTGTTGCACCTGATCCGAAACAATAACCTATGAAAAGCAGTAAACTTAATTTCGAGGAAAAATTAATGAAATACTTAGTATTTAATTCAAATCTTTCGATGGTAATGCATTAAAAACACACATAGTTATTAAAAAAATATCTTTTTACTTTTCCGAGTGTATTGCGCTTTTGAGCATACCTCTATAGTTACATTATACAAACGCTGCTCCTAACTTACTCTTGTTTTCAAGAATTCTACGTTACAAATAAATTAATTTAGCAAAAAATTCATTAGCCAGAAAAGTGACACATATATTGCTAAACTAAACATAATATGTACTCGGACAGATCCAATCTGAAGAATGAAATTACATCAATATTTTTTTAGAGTACACGGTCATCGCTCAGAATAACTAGGCCTCGAGTAAAGTTCGGAAGTATTTTGACCATGTTTGCTTTGCTTTTTGTTTTTTTAATGAAAAACAACTCAACTCTGCTTCAATTACATACGAGTGAAACACAACTTCGAACCCAACCAACATTAACATGTACAGAGAAAACCAAATCATCCATATTTCCAGGAACCACTGTTGCTACTAGTACTACTTTCATATTTAGTATGTACGGTTATTTTCGAGGGTACAATTGTACGTATAGGCCAGTCGGTAGAGGTAATTTTAGACCAAAAGTTCCAGTAATTTACAATACGGCTGATTTTTTTTTATAAGTACATTCAAGTATGTAGATTAACATAAAGAAAAGTTTACCAGTCTATCGATTTCCCAAAGTCGAAAAAAAATCGATTATCATTTTTTCTCCTCGATTATCCTTAATATTTCGAGCTGGGATGAAGATAGAGAAAAATAAAAAATACCTCCGTGTAGGGGAGGTATTTTTCAACAAAAAAGGTCATATGTATTTATTTCGTCCGAGCAATGGTTTGTCTGGAAAAAATTCGAAAATGTAGGTATGTATTTTGCAGCAGGGGAAATCACTAAAAGGGGACATCTTATGCATATATTGGCTCATTCTAAATTGGCCAAATTTTAATATATTGAATTGAAACTTGACGTAGGAGTTAAAATATATATTTTAAACATTTATGCTGAGTCTCAGCTTGTTATCTTGAAAATGACCCGATCTAGGAGTCGGTTTCGATTATCGATTTTAGGAGTACCGAATTTAGAATGACCCAACGCTTCATATATGAATAAGATGTCCCCTTTTAGTGATTTCCCCTGCTGCAAAATACATACCTGCATTATCGAATTTTTTCCAGACAAACCATTGCTCGGAGGAAATAAATACATATGACCTTTTTTATTGAAAAATACCTCCCCTACACGGTAGTATTTTTTATTTTTCTCTATCTTCATCATAGATCGAAATATTAAGGATAATCGAAAAACAAAATGATAATCGATTTTGTTTCTACTTTGGGAAATCTATAGACTGGTAAACTTTTTTTATGTTAATGTACATACTTTGAGGTACTTATAAAAAAAAATCAGCTATATTGAAAATTACTGGTAGTTTTAACCTATACCGACTGGGCTAGTAGGTATTATGTTTCATCATTTATATTACTTCAGATATCTAACAGATAATTCACGTTATACTGACAACTAATTTGATGAGTAATCTATGTATAGATTAATTTATATTGATCTTGACATGTTGGATAATAATATCCTACTTAATACAATAAAACTTGAACAAAAATAAAATTGCATTTACTCAAAGACGCTTCAACAGTTCAACACAAAACCTAGCATAGATAATACTTAAGGTTAGGTTTATAATTTGGTTCAAAGTTAATGCTTGAAGCCTTTAATTTTATTCAAGTTTTTAATATTTAGTAGGTGCTGGATCGTAATCGGAGCAGCTTCCATATTTTCTTAGCTTTCGTTAAGTTTCAATGATCAGACATTTGTAAGAAACCTTAAATTTTGTTGATTTTGTCTAAAAATATAATTACATAATAAAACATAAAACAAAATATTCTTATTTTATTGTTTCATTTATTTTAAAAATTTATTAAAACCAAGGTAAACCCAAATCTGGCAAGTCCAAACGTTAGGTCTAATTTTCTTCGACTATATCTACTTTTATTTTGTAAATATAAATTGTTTAAACTTTATTATGACAAAACGGTTTTGTGTTACTGTACGTCTTAGTTCTTTATAACATGTGCCTAAAGTGTATATCAATCTATTTATATAGGTATAGTAGAAAAAAGGAAAACCACTAATTTCAATTAATATTACTATAGGAACACTAATTCTCATCAAAACAAAGTTTCTTTTGTTGATAACAACAAAATAGCCATCTTTATTTGTAATTTAATAATTGCCAAGCTCACGATTAAATATCGTTATGATCTGATAATAACGATTATACACATGTAACTTTTAAAGGTAACAGAATAATTATAATCTGATACATAATCATAACAACGAAGGCAATCAGTTGGTAGTTGCAATTAGTTCTCCCGCTAAGCTAATGTGTGCTTTATACGGGTGGCGTGTGCATGACGATGAGGGTTTAATTGCAGATGATTGTCTGATTGCTCACTTTACACCCACAATAATTACTTTAACTTTCCTGCAAGTGAATTACGTTATGCAAGGGCATTTGTTGGCACAAAAATAAAGACTTAAGATTTCCTGTTTTTATCTGAAACAATTTTAAATTTCATTCGTTATTGTTTTAAACTTAGAAAGGGATAACATTAAACAAAATATATTGTAAATAATTCTATGGTGACCAGGGCTAGCCTGATGGTGACGGTATAAACCATTAGAACTTACTACCTTACAATATTAACTTGTCACTAGTCAAATAAGACCGGGTCAATGCTATCGTGGCGTTGTCACTGGTAAAATGTTTCTTTATATTTTTGCAAACAAAAATTGGCGCAAAATTTCTTTCAACATGTAATATTTACGAAGCTATTTTTAGAAATATGACCGAAAAGTAGTTTCAATTCAGCAGTAGTTACAAAAATCGAAAAGATTTGCATTAGATTGACTCAAAGTTATATAAATTAATCTCCACATAATTTTGTACTAACATTTATATTTTTAACATTGTATTTTCAAATTGTACCAATCAACAACATATATAATTTAAATTCAAAAGTAAATTACGTGAAAACTGTGCACTCACTGACTTTGTATTATAATTATCAATCTAAATGGTATTACCAAGTTGTTTGGCTCTTATACTGAAATTTAAAACAATTTTAAAAGAAAGTTTAAATGTAAAACAATCTATATTGAGTACATTAACTATAGTTTCAGAATTTTGAATTCTTAAATTTTGATTATGTGTAGAAGAGATACGGCACACATGTTATTGTTATTATCACTGACTTCTATTAATCCATAGTTATTTGTACCTTCCTATAAAACACCAAGCAAGTAACCAACATACCGTTGCCAATATGGCAAACTATGAACACAATATACAAAATTAAAACAATAAAAACAAGATAAGTAATATCATTTTTTACAAATTTGTTTATTTATGTCCATGTATTGCTATTAAAAATATTATTTGCTTAAGCCACGTGTACTCACCCTCGGCATGTCGGCGATGGCAGTGATGAGCAAAGCTAAGTCCTCCTGAGCAAGAGTTGAAATTAGAGTGCATGTTTCCAACTCGATGTCCACCCCTTGTGGTAAACAGAGTGGGGCACGTGATCGCGCAGGGAGACACGACAAGCTCATCCTCCCCTCGTCATATTGCATGACCACGTCATATTTCCTAAGCCACTCCGCCAGTTTTATAAGTCCAAAAGTAAGATCACCCTAAATAAATCTTAGCTGACGTCCCCGAGTTCTATTGTCAGTAAATATTGATCGTAAATCCTACAGTTTAGGTTCGGTTATAAGTCTATTAGGATGTTAGCTTCGAACTTGAAAATAGTATAAACTGAATCAACCCCATAGATTGTTAAAGTATCATCAACAAGTTTATAATTCATTTTGAATTTTTACTTGAATTATAAACATGGAAAATTTGCATTTCCTGAAGTTTTTAATTAGGAATTATGTACACAAACAACATAAACTTTTAAAAAGTACGAAAAACTGTAAATAATTCTTTTAAAGAACATTGTTAATGACCTCCAAAAGTAATGTACAGTTGAACTAGACAAAAAAAAAACCATTCTCTAAAAATAAAGCAAACGGGAGAGGTGATGGAAATGAATATTTAAGGTAAATAATGTAAATTTCCTTGACGAGTGAAATTACGTTTTAAATAAAAAAACGTTCACAACAAAAAATAAATTCCAAAATTAATATCTAGAGACATTGTTAGAACTCTAATGTAAACCAACCTCAGTTGACATTGGTTCAACTAAATTATTGCATAACTTTTTCAGACACGTCCCAGTTGGACAAAGTAGGGATTTGAATCTTTTTCATATTTAACGAAATTGAAATGCTAAAATACTTCAAAGTCTGACAATATCGATTACTCCGTATGTAACTTTCGGGAAACGGGAGTATTTTTGCCAATATCTGAACAACATTACAAAAATGTAATTGTTTAAACAAATCTTGGAGTTTTTGCTCTATTGTCGCAGTAACTTTTACCCTAGCTGCTACTTCCACACACAACACTCTCACTGAACGGTGTGTAGGCCTACACACTATTAATATGGTAAAAGTTTGTTTTGTAGGTATCACCAACAACTATTATTTAGTTTATTTTGTTTTAACTAAGGAAACAAAAGAGACTTTAAAAAACAGTTGTAAGTCAATTCCTGGAAAACAGAATGCGCACTCCGTTTGTTTGTCTGCATTTTGTTATCATAGCCAACTGAGGTCGTCAAAAACTCTCATAGAATTATTTTCGTAATGACCTTTCATTAAAATCATTAGTCACTTTTTTTTAATCAAGTCGGATTATCCGGATATCCGGACAAACGGGGTCCGGATTAACGGGACTCTACTGTAAATAATGTTGTTACTACAAACACGTTATTATAATGACATTCTGTATACTACGTCTTACTTTATAAGTATCAGAAGTAGCCTACAGTACTGCAAGAACGACGGAAAACTAACGTAGCTACAACCAGTTAGTTATTAAAACAAGTATACTTTCATAAACTGTTTAATATGAAACGATACGATTAACTGATTGTCTTATTATTTCAAAAACTTATAATTGTCATTAAGGCTCGGGTCCCTAAATTCAAAACGGTGAAGTTCAATGTTAAAATAACCTAACCATACTTTCACTTTTAAGCATATTTTTATGTTGTTTTCGTCAAAAAAATAAAGCTGTATTTTTTTTTTTCTTAAAGTAAAATTGATTGTGGGAGTTGATTGCTAAGGTTTTTTTTTGCAATATATCCTTTTTGCAACTGAGTAAAAAATTAATAAAGTTTACTATTTTTTACTATTTATATCATGCGTTTATGAAAACAATAAAACGGTTTTTGAAATCAGCATCCGAATATGACAGTACTTCAAAATGAAACCAAATTATTAAATTTATTCCACGAATTAACGGGAAAAATTACTTATTCTGTAGCATTGCTCTTATGGGAATCAGATTCAATATGGCGGACAGGGATTATTAACAGCACCAACGGTAACATTGAACACAGCATATAAATGTTCACTTGTGCAATCTGTTTAGTAATTCAATTCTTATTAATTTTGTTATTACATAAGTAATCTAATCGGCGACCTTGTAGCGGAAAGGTACCTGACTCCGAACTTGACCTTTCCAGTTCGAATCCGTATGAACACCACGTAGTCATGTCAAATTGTCATAAATGGTTACATTAATTAGGGTAGTTTCGATTTTTTTTATATGTTGTATGGGTTGGTATACTGATGAAAAATCCAAGTTTTCTATCTTCCCCCCACTACCGCGGACGCCGCCGTCTTGAAAAAACCATGAAATTTAGGAATTTGTCCCAGTTTTTTTCAAAATATCTCCTAAAGTATTGATCTGACAAAAAAAGTGTAATTAGCTTTATTAAACTTGATAAAACTACTGGTAGGCCTATTGCATTTTTGAAAGACTGTTGCAGTATTTGCATCGTAGACTAAAGAACAATGAAGACCTGCTTTCCTAAATTCACATGATTCATGCAACCTTTTTTTGCAAGTACACGAAGGAGGAACTCTGGTGCTGGAACCTCTGCTTTCTTAGGAAAAAGGGCATGCATCCAGTCCCATTTCAAGGAATCGTTTTCGTTACCCAGCCATGTTTGCACCTGGTGGTAACTCCTCATAGCATGCATCCAATTGAGCAGCATCTGTAGTTGGTAGCAATCTCAACAGGTTAAATTTAGTTTTGCAGCTTTTACAAATGTGTGGTATCACATTTATCAAGGTTTTCAGTCATTGGAACTACCCCATACAACAAGAACATTTCCCTACCTCTGTTACTTGCTCTATTGTTGCTTGAGAATTACGGAAAAATAATGCTTTATTCAAAAGTTCTTGATGTTTAAATGATAAACTAAGAAATTTTATTTTACCCTGGCCAAAAGGCGCTGATGTAATATCACACCCACTGATGCCATGAAAAAAAGTTTATTAGAGAATTTATGATTGAATGATGTGGTTGAGTAATAACTATCTGGCATTTTAAGTCTTCCACACTTGTTGTCGCCACACAAGTGTAGTAAATGGCTATCATCAACCACTACCTACATACTGCAATCCCACAGGGGTTTTATATACTCTATAATGAGTGTGTATAATGAAGATTTTGTCCCATTACGCATATTTACAAATTTGATGATACTGTTAATAGAAGCAAGAGTAGCCTACTACCTCGTCCTTAAGTTTGAATTTGAAATTTTTAAAGTTATTCCGCAGCCATGTTAATGGAGTGGCCATTTTCACAAAAATATCTACAATGAAAATTTTACATATTTTGTTGACCACCGACAAACGTACGAAATTAACTGAATAGCGAATACTGAATTCTTACAGAACACACAGTGGTTGCGTTAGCGATTTTTTAACAGTAATTTAAGTACGTTTTTTTGTATAAAATAAAGTATTTGTCAAATTGCAACAGCTTTTTAACATTCCATTATACAAAATATTGCACTTTAAGTTAAATTTTATTGTTTGCAAATAAATGGTAAAACATGCCTCTAATAATTGTTGAAATAAGAGTTTCTGAAGCTTTCAGCGCTCCTAGCGGTTAAACGGTTAAGTTTATCAAAAAATACCAAGAATAAAAACGTCTTAAAATTGCATGTAAAATCCAAATCCGTCATAAAAATAGGGGTTTCCATTGGAAATTTCAAAGTTGACCGCCATGATGGAAAATGGCGGCCATTTAGAAATATTTTAACTACATATTTTTTAATTTATCATAAAACAAGGAAAGGTTTTCCATTTAAAGTTTACTGTAAAATTAATACTTTCTGAGATCCCAATTAAAAAAATCACATAAACTAGAAAATGTGTGAGAGGCTGTATCTCATAAACGGTTGTGTTTAGGAAAAAATACAAAAGAATAAAAATGTCTTAAATTTGTGTCCCCAATCAAAATTCAACATAAAAATAGGGGTTTCCATTTAAAAAAATTAAATTGGCCACCATATTGGAAAAATGGCGAAGTTTTTGGAAATTTTAATATTGTATTTTTAATGCAAAAAAGTAGGGAAGGTCCCAAATTTAAAGTTTCTTGTAACTTTTATAGTTTCCAAGATCCCAATGGTGGCCATCTTGAGTTGATCGTCCTGTATAGTTGACAGCTACTGAACAAGTATTATACACAAACCTAACAATATTTGAACATATTTTGTTTTTTAATAAATACATTGGTTTTGTCAATATTCAGTTATTCCGTGTTTTCCTATAAAAACTACCTAAATTTCAAAAGATCGTATCTCAGAGTCTGTATGACCAAGCAAAACCGGGTTTTTCCTAAACTTTAGCTAACTACCTTTACTACAAATGTTAGCCTATTACGTCTAAATTTGGCGTGGCATTCACAGTTTACTTGCTATCGAGCAAAAACTGATTAAAAATCTGTCATTTTCACATTTTTTTGAAAAATGTTCAAACTTCAATTAACTCTATCTAGAGAAGTATTATGTCCATAAATTTCGGGTTGGTATCAAATTGTAGATAATTTAATCTAGTTAAATAAAGCTATTTACACTTTTTTGTCAGACCAATACTTTAGGGTCTGCTGTAGTGGCGGTCATCTTGGATTTTTATCCCATAAGAGCAATGTTAAATTTCAAACCATTTATTTCGTTTACTTTTTATCATAAAATTGTTTGCAAGGTCTCATTTTAAGCACAGTCACAATACGCATCCGTCTTGCAATTTACATTTTTTTTAATGCTTTTGATTTGTTATGTAATTGACATTTTGTAAGTACAAAGTTTCAATTTTTTCCTATCACAATAAAAAATTAATAATGAAAAATAATTTGCAAGCCGGATCCGAAATTTTATAAAGAATATTCAGTTTTTATTTCAACACTCAATTACAAGAGATAGACTTATACAATGGTTTGAAATGAGGCAATGTCAAAGCGTTCAGCTGCAAGAAATTGCACTGTTTAGATAGGGATACAGTGAGAAGCGGTTGCGTTTCCGGTTGAATTCTCGTTTACTGGGGCAGACCTTTAAGGAGATATTTGGAAAAACTGGGACAAGTTCCTAAATTTCACGCCGGCGCCCGTGGTGCTGGAGGGGAAAATAGAAAACTTGGATTTTCATTAGTGTACCAACCCATACAACACATAAAAAAATCGGAACTAACCAAATTAATGTATCCATTCGGGTTTTTTATAACAATTTAACTGGACTAATAGATGTATGTGTAGTTGAAATAATAAAGAGTTGGTTTTTATGTGATGATAATTTAACGGTGCTTATGTCTTAAAACCACTAAATACAGCATTAATAACTGTTTTGTGAATTTTCTCCTCAGATAAATAAGAAGTGCCAGTACTGTAGTACCTAGCTTCTATAAGTGTGTTAAGTACATATCAAGCAATTAGTCACTATCAAGTACTAGTCGGTCAGCAACAGACACGCGAGTTACTCCAACTTTTTTGTTTTCAATGGACATACGCCTTCCTCCTCAATCGTTTTAATATATCGCGTTGTTTCGACATCAAAATACAATAATGCACGCAATCAACAAATAATCAACTAACAATAAGCCTAGTTCGCGATTAATAAGAAAAGTAAGACACTCGCATTAGTAAAGTTTTGATAACTACCAAAACCCATTAAATATATCCGTACAGTGTGATATCGTTTCAAAGTCAAAGCATGTTAATACAGTCAAATTGTATTTTTAGCAGGAATGTTGTGGGGTAGTTGTGGTTTCCATTTTATATATATTTTTTTTTTTTTTGTGTGCTGAAACCGAATCTGAGGTTTGCCTACAAGTTTGACGCAACATTGAAAAAATGCAAAAACTTAAAAATCTCATGTTTACTTATAACTGGATAACTATCAACTTTTCGTAAATAACCTTCCTATTCAAAAAGAAAGTACTGTACACATAATTGCCTACCAAATTAATTCCAAAAGTTTTTTCTACGACGAACCGTTGGGGCTCGAGCGCTAATTCAAAATTGGCGTATTTCGGCTGGCTCCCCAAAAACCCTTTTTTCACTAAAAAAACTTTAGTTTATTATTAAAGGCTGTCAATCAGTGAATTCCTT
>JAGFPH010000209.1:166658-194261 GCA_018207615.1 Philaenus spumarius
ATTTGGTATGTAGCTTCCTCTAGGGCCATAAGTGTTCACTAAAAAAGGGTTTTAAAAATTGGAAATTTTAGGGGGGTTTGGGGGATAAAAATTACTAAATCACGATTTCTCCAAAATTACGGAACAGATTGGAATGAAATTTAGTATGTAGCTTCCTCTAAGGCCATAGGCGCTCGCTAAGAAAGGGTTTAAAAAAAGTCAAAATTTTAGGGGGTTTTGGGGAATCAAAGTTATTAAATCACGATTTCTTCAAAACTACCGAACGGATTGGAATGAAATTTAGTATGTAGCTTCCTCTAGGGCCATAAGTGTTCACTAAAAAAGGGTTTTAAAAAATTGGAAATTTTAGGGGGGTTTGGGGGGTAAAAATGACTAAATCACGATTTCTCCAAAATCTCCGAACAGATTGGAATGAAATTTGGTATGTAGCTTCCTCTAGGGCCATAGGTGCTCACTAAGAAAGGGTTTTAAAAAATTCGAAATCTTAGGGGGTTTGGGGGTCAAAGTTACTAAATTACGATCATTTGTGGCATTTATTTTACCAAAATAATTATGCAATAGCGAAGCATTGCAGGGTCAGCTAGTATTAGTATAAGAAAGTGTAGAGAATAAATCAAAGAATTGAACTGTATACTTGTAAATTATTATTTAAAAAAAATATATTTTACTTAGCTTTACTTGAATTATAAAATGAGATGAAACAAATGAAACCTCGCGGCGATAAAGGACATACAAAAAATGACCGTTGGACAGCCTGGGAAGTGTTGGTACATGGGTTGAGATCACGACGCTTTAACATAGTTTGTTTTCATTATTTCTAATATTGGAAGATGATATGGAACTGTAAATACATTGTTAAGTTTTAGTTATTTAAGTATGTAAATATTTAATTCTATGTTTTCCCTCAATAACGTGATATTTTTAGCTGCCTTACGCATTATTAACCTAAATAAAACACAATGCCTCCTAAAAGAAAATCTTTAGCAGTTAAAGCTCAAGAAAAGAAAAAAACCGAGAACTAGAAACCCCGGAATTGCTGGAATTGAAAAATAATGTTTCACTGGTTAAACCTTCTGCTTTCTCCCTTACTGGCACACTATTTTTAACCTAAGCTCAAAACCACATTTGTTATTTCAACGAGCGAGGTCTACTGTTCACAGAACTACTAGTGTATGACTCACATTTAAATACACACAAAATGTACATACTATTCCAATAGGCTTTATATATTTTAAACAAATTCGACTAACACACTTTGTTTCATGGTTATTTAAGTTATGTTAATTGTATAATGTCTTTCACAAATTTTTAAGATCGTTTAAACCCTACGCTATACGTTTATACCAACATAACTTATTTAGGGCCTGCTACATTTATTAGTTGAAGATGCTTTGCATCACAAATTATTAATTGAATATATAAATTCGTTAGTAGCCTACTTTTCAGCACCTATGCAAACAATGTTGAACTTTTACTTATAAATATAACTCACTTGAAGATGTAGGCATTATATTATTTAAACAAATATACCATACATATTGTAATTTAGAAACCAGAATCAACTATTTACACGTCATTTCATAACAAATATTATTTGCAATACAACATCCACAGTGTACGAGCTACGAGACGAACGAGTGAACTGTTCTCCGACAACTAAACTAAGTTTCGCCGCAACTATAAGAAAGTAATTAATCATGTATGGAAGCAATATCCGATGTGCCAAGGTTCTTATTGTACGTCCAACCACCCCTACACATACACCTTAGCGAGTGTATACCATATTGCAAAGTAAACGTACCCTACACAAATGTTCTTCTCTTCTTGTTGTGTTTGTTACTTTATCTTATGACCTTTAGAAATAATTGTTATATAAGTAGGCCTACTAATATCATAAAGAGGTTATTTGAGCTCATGTGCGGGATGATCTCAGAAATTACAGAATCTGTTTTAAAAATTATATCGTTGGTTAGATAATTTAGATTTTCCTTATTGACATACGCTAATTCGTTTATGGACAATTTAATTCGATTTTAGAAAATATAAAACTTTATAACAAAATTTATACGGTTTGCGGGTTTTTTTAAGGCGAAACCACTATGTGATAATCATCAAATGCAAAACAAGAGTATACAATTAATGTTCATAAATTGAAATACACACAAATACAACAAACCAGTTACAAGTCTATAAAGGGGTCCTGAGGCATAACAATAAATTCTAATATATATTCACTCCACTGCATAACCTGAAAGGAATCAGATACGTAGTAGTATTCTACCTCCTACGCCAATGGTTTAACTATTAAGCACATTCTAAAAGAATGTTGCAGTTAAACCATTTCCACAACATGGACATTGTGGTAAGCCCTCGTGACGTAAGTTAGCCTGGAATAACCGATGCAAAGACGTGAAACCACCCGACGATTTATCCAAAACGAAAACATTCGTGAACGGACTGTTTCTTTCAGAATATGTTTTGATTCCATTCTTTTCCCTTTATTACATAAGGCTTGATTAAAAATGGATAAAAGGTTTTAAAAATGGATACATTACATGCCCCAGCCCCACAACTGGTTGTGGAAGCGTGGCCTCCTCAGCAGCTAAATCGGCCCAAGTATTCCCATGTATTCCAGCGTGATCAGGAGCCTAGCAGAACGATACCCCACAACCCAAGACCGTGCATGAAGAGCCTTAGATGAGAGTTTGGGGAATTCATATTTCAAATGGATTCCAAAGCACTACTAGAATCAGATAAATAATATAATGCACTGATGACGAGGATAGCGTATTCAATGCCTCGAGTATCGCAAACAATTTTGTAGTAAAACAGAAGAACCTTTGGAAAATCCAAAGATGAAACTGTTTCCTGACAAAACAAATGCACATCCGACTGTTGTCCAGTTTAGAGTCATACGTAAAAAATAATATTATTCGGCAAATAACGATTACAGATTTAAAACTCCTGGCGGTATGCAATAATCTGTATCAAGTGTTTAGACAGCTAGAGATTTAACATTCGGCATTCGAACCGACAATGATGGAACAAAACATCATAGGGTACAAATACATAAGGGTAGTACAAATCCCAGATTAATTTGTATGGTCTTGATTCCAAAAGATGTCGTTGATTTTTAATTGGAATTCATATTACTCAGGTAATCCTATTACTTTAAATGAGCAATTCTTGTACCTATCTTCTTTGTATCTTTGTATCTGCCGCGGATCTCGAAAACGGCTCTAACGAATTCAAAGAAATTTTGTATTTAGGTGTAGTTTTGATTTTTAAGTACACCCATATAGTTGTACTTCGTGTAAAAATGCAATATTTGAGAAAATCTAAGTATAAGTTGAAAAATTTTATCATAGGGTCTTATGGGTTGTCATGTTGGTTACAAAATAACAACGAAATAGTAAATAAACCGATCAATACAGCTGTTTATAAACAAGCCAATTATACTGTTTTAGCAAGTTGGAAATAGATTGGAATAGGACTGATATTGAGTATTATCCAAAATCAGCTGTTCATTGGATAGTTTTTAATTATTGTTAAAAAAAACAAGCTAATTTATATTGTTTTAGCACGTTGGAATTAGAATAAATTGGGTCTGATTTAACAATTTATTTTGTCAAAAAAAAGGTAAACTTGGCAAAGATGGATAAATTCTAATAGTCAATTTTGTAATATAGGCCTGGCTCATTTATGAAACATAGTATTGAGGTTATGTTAATCCTGCAATAATGTTTAACTATATTTAGGCCTTTAGTTGACAGAAGATAGTAGAACTAGGACTAAAATCGTAATGAAAGCCTCTCACGTTTCTAAAGTATGTATTTGAGGACTCTTGTAATTACTGTTAATATATTAAAGCCTGGTTTCATAATTTTACAAACGTATGTACAAACAAGCCAAAGATTCACGAGATTCTTTAGCGAATTTTCCAACTGCGAGCGAAGCGAAGCGTCCAGGGCAGAGCCCCTAGTATTTTATTAAATACACAATTGTTCGCAGAATGAAATGGTTTGGGGCGAAAGCTACACAAAATGACAGTAGTAGCTGTCGTATACGTCGAGATCGCGATGGCTTTTAACAAGCAGATTACAAAAGGAAATGGAACGAAAGGCTACAGAAGCAAGACGAAGAGCAGTGTTACGAACGGAACCAATCTTTATTAGAACCGATAATCTGGCAGATGAATAGAGTATGGAGTCGAGACATTTCGTGATCGAATGAAAACTCGATAAAATCGCAACATTCAAGTCATATCGGCATCCCAATGAGGACCGCGTAAATTAAAACCCGTAACATATCTAGAATTTTCCTACAGCGTGACTTCAATCGGTTAATCATGAGACCTAGAAATGTAAACGTATTATCGGATTAAAGTTGAATTCCGTTTATTTATAAAACATGGTTGTGGTCCAGTTCTGACTATGATAAAGGCAATACAACGTATTTTAGCAGCGGAAAACTCAAATCCAATATATTTGGTCCATGTTTGTAGGTAGTTAATTTTTAACTGTATTAATTATTAGCTGGAGTGTTATTTTCGCGGTTGATACGTTTCGAAAAGCCACATATATAGCGAAATCATCAACAAAAAGAGAACAATGGACAGAAGACCTATGTTAGCGTCAATGCTATAAATTGCAACATCAAACAAAGTCACGCTAAGAACACTTCCTAAAGAACACCATTCGCTAAATGAAATCGATCTGACAGAGAAGCTCCAAAGACGAGCTCTAATAATATAAGTTGGATAAAAAGTTGTTTATAAATTCTAGATTTCCTCCCAAGATTGCAAAGTGTTCAGAATTCCTTTCTTGCCAAGCTATAGCATAATATGCCCTCTCGAGGTAAAAAAACAACGCGAAAGGTGTTATATATACTGCAGATGATGAAAATTTAGCAAAAGATAATCCTAAAATGCTAACAAAGTTCTCACTATTGATAATTAAAACTCCATCCATCTGCGTCGCCATTAGCTGAACAGAATAGACAAATCCACAAACCGAACTAGTTTTATAATTTTTTTTTTTTTCTTCAAGAAGTAAGATGCATGAGTGGTTTTTGATATTGTGCATATAATTTGCCTAAGTATCATCCATACTCTGTTTGAAAATTCTTTGTACTTTAGCACAATCTGTTTAATATTAAACTTATCGAGAGCACTTAGGAGTAAAAGCTGAGCCTCTTCACAATCGTAGTTCAACCAAGGAACTAACTGACGTCTTAGAGGTGGTATAGATGTTTTTGAAATATTGTTTTCTGCTATTAAAAAGATTAAATCAGTAAAATTATTATTTTATTTATTAATCTATGCTGAACAATATCTGGTGGTACAAAGGTATTGATAAAAAAAATCATCTCTTATGACTTTCTCTAAAATCCATTGTTGAATACGCTTTTTCTAAAATTAAGTCATAACGAAAATATTTTTATAGGAGCTTATCCTATTTGACATAACTGTTCGAGTTTATAAAGTAAGTTCACTCAAAATTATTTAGTATTACAACCCGTGGAGCTAAAAAGTGTAAAGTCAAAATCTGTATTTTAACAGACACCTCTGTACCTACCGTTTCTACAAATGAAACGTGTTGCCAAGTCAACGGTAAGGATATGGAAGAAGGGATATTTGAATATTGTATCTATTACATCTAGGCTAACAGAACCCTAACTAAGGACTTTGAGTTACCACTTCTGTTTGTTTATATTAAGGAGAAGAGCACCGACGGTCAATATTATCGCCAAAAAGTCTAATAAATACATAGACCTACTTATTTGTATTGAGTAAATCTTGTTTTGTTATTACTTCTTAGATACAAATGTATTAGGCATACTAAACAAACAAAACAAAATATTTAAGACTAAATACATTCGAGATTAATTAAATGAGCAAGATCAAGGCTAAGCTGTACAATCACTCGGTTAAAATTTCAACTTATACTAATTATATTAAATCTGTGTAGGTGAAACCCTTACACAATAAAGATCAAATGTGAAGTGCATACAAGCAAAAAACGAAATCTAAATGTAAACAAGATAACTGCATCTCTTTAAAGAGATGGACAGTTAATTGAGGTTATAGTACAGTAACACTAAGTGCTTTAAAATTCTTATATCTTGGAGAAATAAAGAGCTTACAATCACATCGAATCTTGACGATATTGCAAAACTTCTTGTCATAAACATAGGCAAATACTTTAAAAATACTCACTTTGACAAATTATTCTTAAATGGTTTTGTTTTTTACTGGTTTTATTTCAAACTTAAAACTTTAAATACTAGTATTCAAAAATAATATAAAATTACTGGTTTTTACTAAACAAATCCCCTGATGCCAGAACTTAATCACATCTCTTAAAGTATTATGTTTTAAAGATGCTTCCGAAATAATTTCAGAATTCGTACGTTTAAAAGCAAATATCCATCAATTAATTATTACTGTCATCAACTTTTCTACTTTAAATGTATTTGGCAAAATATGAATACAATATAAATACACTATTCTCTAGCATTCGAATTTAAGTATAGAGTATCAGTAATTCCCCCTTCATCATAACAATTCATTGACAAGTTTATTTTTGTGACTTGGGGACGCAAGGGAGCAATTGCGCAAGGGAAGGAGGTTCGCATAGTAAAAAAAACTATTTACACACCATTTACTATCAATTTGGCCAAACCAAGGTGAACATTATTAAAACTATTAACAAATATAAATTAGATCAAAAAAGTTTTTTCAAACGTATTTCCAACGTTCGATTTCATTACTACCTGTACTCTGAGTAACCACTATTGATGACATAAAAACGATTCCCTTTCAGCGATTGGTACTTATATTGTTTTTAACAATATTTTAAAACTTAGAATCTATATGTATATCTAAATTTAAGGAGTTTTTCTAAAATTGCTGCAATTTAAATACTAACAACTTTGATCAAAATTATAGTACATAGTTATACTATAACTGTCACCCTTATACGGTTTACAGTTGTCACTATAATTATTTACAGTAGTTGTCACTAATAGACCTACAAGTATTGGTTTATTATTTATTACAGAACTTATTAGCGAATTTCCATAGGAAAGATGAGCTATTGCAGTGACCCTTATGGTGAGATCTAAGGTCGGGAGTAGTAAATGAGCACCGATCATGGTCCCCAGAACACGTTTTGGGGTGTCATTAGAAATTTTATATACAGGTACATATATATATATGTGTGTGTTCGCACTCTAACGGCCTCATTTTAAGTCCGATTTGGTACATACAAGGTGTTTAAAAGTACTGCAAAATGGGGCAAAATCGGAAAACACGATTTCGTTGTTTTTGGCCGCCATTTTGAATCGGTTAAAGATATGGATGTGAAAATTTCACCGTTGGTTTTCTTTTGAAATTCTACATTGAAATGATGTATCACATGACCACCTTCCCATATAAAAAAATTAAGTTCATTCCAAGATGGCGGATCCAAGATGGCGGACAAAAATTTCAAACTCGCCAAAAAGTAGTCCTTTTATGGTTGTGAATAACTGCTTTTATTTCTATTTCATAAGATTCGTACATTTTTAGATATTAAGCCGTACCCAGACTTTTCAAACACCTTGTATATAGGCTACGTTGATTGTCTAAGCCGCTCGGACGAGTTCGTTAGCCAAAAATATCCAACAATCGGAAACGCGTTTTTTGACAGGAAGTAACTATTTTTTTAGGTTTTTTTACTAAATGAAACTTTTTTTAGAGTTTTATCTACAAAAATAATTGCATGATATTATTCTGCACATTTTGTTTTTTACACGATCTTATAGCTCACTTCGTTCCCTCAAAATCTATCAAAACGTAAAATACCATAAAAGTACCCAGTATACACGTGGGGGGATTTTACCCCGGGGGCAGCTTCTGATCGAGTCCGACGGACGAGTTTGTACGCTGCGAGCGAAACGAAGCAGTCCATAAGCCGAGACCGCAAAATCGAGGTGCTAACTCGCAAAGCTGGGGGCTTAAATTCTACTACAGTACTGAAATATATTTCCTACACACAAGCAGCTAAGAGTAGACCAATTCCTACGCCTTAGTGAATAGACCAATTTTCCAAATTGTTGGTTGAAACACTAAAACATATAAATTCAATTTTGAAAATTCGCTAAACTTACGTCAGCGTTTCAGCTGCGTGATCGCATAATTTATATTTGGAATTGTATATTAATTATTTAACCTAGCGGGAAAGTACTTAACTTTGTACTGTGCTTAACGAGGAATAATAATATTCATTAAAATAAATTTCAAAAAGAAATCGTTTCTGAATTAAATATTCAACATGGATTTGCAGTGGTAAATAGTAAGAATTTCACCTTCATAAACTTTACAGTGTAGGGTAATTCAAATTCTATAAAAGCCATTTTAGAACTGAAATAGCGGACATTTTACACACAAAAGGAAATGTAGAAAATGTGGCTAAGCTTGTATTCCATGGTTTGTTTAATGTGAGAAAAAAAGGAAATAAATTATAACTAAACATTAACTTCAATCCACTTTAATAAAAAATAACCCTATCTGCGACCGATTGACTACATCTACACTAATTTTAACCTACATAAAGATGAGCTGGAAACTTGAAATTTGGCAATCTTGTGCCTTTTAACAAGTAACAGACGGAAAATTCCCAAAAGTCCAAATGTTTAATCTCAGAAAAAAATTTAAATTGCGAACGCAACTTACAATTTTACACAGACCTTTTTCGAGATCTAAACTGTAAAACCTATAAAAAAAAGAAAGAAGAAGTTTCACAAGAAATATCTAATCAGAATCGGATTTACGAGAACTACAAATTTGGTCTGTTAATGTACAGCTGCGGTCTTTAAACTGCAATTTAATGACTTTGTGTCTCCTCGAATTATCAAAACACAACGGGAGTTTGGAACCGAAGCCCCTAACGAGCGAAGTGAGGTAATACAGATCTGTAATTTAAAAATACAGTAGTAGACTATTAAAAACAATACATATATACTAATCTCTGAAAATTATTAATACTGTTGTATCTTCCTTCATTACTAAAATTGTTGTAAAATAAAATAATGAACTCAAACATTTCTGAGAAGAGAGTAGCCTACTAGCCGGTGTTTTAATTACGTAATTAACTTGTAAATAAAATACAAAAAACACCTTCCTCACTGCTGATAAGTCGGAGGTCTACAGTAAAAAATCTATGGTAGATCTATGCTAAAAAAAAACAATATCGATGGTTGAAATGAATCATCCGATTGGCTACCGTCAACTTTTATAGGCATGGTTGTAATTAATTTGTAGATTCTGATATAGCTTTGAAGATGACTTTTGTGTGAATCTGACTCGCTGTTTGTCTTTTTTAGATAAATTAACAACAACAAAAAACGGGACTGGAACCTTTTCCAACATTAAAGGAGTTTTCATGGTGATTTTATTGTACACAATTTTAATGCCACTAGTGATGCAACATTTTTCAGAATCCATTAGGCATAGTGTAAAGTATACTAAAAATACATAGACTAGCTCTTAAGGCAGTAAGAATCATTAGGTTGGTATTGGAACATAATGCGTGTGCGTGCAGTGTTAGTGTGCGCCTGGTACGAAACCTTAGCACACGCACAATGCGTTTACAGTATAACTACAAATACCTATATATTATCTTAATATCTTTATTGATTATAAAACACACCTTTGGAATCAACTACTAAAACAATAACACCGAAGATTCTAAATGTCAATGAAAAATATAGAAAATCGAAAACATTGACATGTTAGAGATTATTTTTTAAAGACTCCAGCCTTGTACTAAATGATCAGGTAGAATTTGTCAACTCCACTTTAATGAAACCATTGTCTGCCTATGGCCATAGGTCTTCCATTCCCTTCCTTTGATCTATGTTAACCAAGTAAGTAACTGTTCTGTTATAAAATGTAGGCTATATTGATGTATGTTTGTTCTTAAGTCTGTGTTAAGCTGCCTTTTGTTTATATTAAGGAGAAGAGCACCGACGGTCAATATTATCGCCAAAAAATCTTGGCCTCAACTTCAGAAACGTCTGTATAGTCTTCAACTGAGAACAAACCGGGAACCTTGGGCTTTAAGGTTACCCCTCGTCTCAGAGAAAAAAAAATATTTACTATCTTCTGTCTGAGCCCTCACTTACCTAGTCACTCATTATAATTTCTAGACGGTTGATTTGATCAAAGTGGATTGAGTTGACAAGAACTATACTTAGAAACAAAAATCTGAAAAAACGGCAAAAGTATCGTGTCAAGAACAGATCAGCCTAAAAAAAATAAGATCGAAAATGGTTTCTTCTTCTCTTGTTGTTGTGGTAGGCCTATTTTAATTAACACGCTGGCGCTGTATGTTCGATTGATTAATAAGTTAAGCTAACATTAACGTTACATTAGTTTACTGTTTGTGTCTATATTGGTTTAAATCGCAAGAAGGCTAAGTCCACTTTACACATTTTTATAATATTAATAATTTTGTACTACCGTTCTTACAGATCCAGAATGTTGGTATGATTATTCTTTGGATCTGCATTTAACTCGACTGTGGTATCAATATCGTTTGAAAACTCGAGCTTCTTCCAAACCTGTTATTTTGTCGAATTGCTTATATAAGATTCTTATGTAGACCTACCAATATTTTCCTTAAAATCTTTCATTTTTTGTCACATTTCACATTTTCAAAACTTTAAAAAGATTAAAAATGTCCACAAAAGTGATCCTAGATAAACACACATAGAATCATTGTGAAATAAAAACAAAGTTAGATAAAAGGAAAAGTCTGAAGCATTTATTTTAAAGTTATAGTTATTTAATTAAGATATTTTGTAAAATAAGTTGTTGGTACCGGTACTGATATACCTTAGGGAAATGTCTAGCCTTTACTTATATAAAATAACCGCCATGCTCTCTAAAGTTACGGACCTTTAGAAAACCAAACCACGAATAAAGAATTACATTGACTTCGTTAACGTGCCAATAGGAGCGTATTAACATCAATATGATTAAAAAGAAATTTCATCAAATTCGACTCAACCGTTTTATTACAAAACGTACATTTTTACCTGCGCATCCGCATTATTATCAAGACAATCTAAATACAACTAAACAGCTGAGAGATTGCAATACATTAATTTGTTCACAGGTAAAATGTGTAATGTAATAATTAATATTGTCATAACGATTGTATTAATTTAATAAGAGTAAAAGTTTTTTTTTTATTTTAAGATTTCAAGAAACAAGGAAATTTTTAAATGATTTTAATATGCCCACTTAACGTTTTAATGAATATGCCATTATAACCCAGTTGCAAGTTAAGTTTCTGAATGAAACCAAACATAATTCATTGTTGTTTAGTTGTGTATTTAAAACGATATAAAGCTATAACTAGACATTCTGAAAAATCAGATAACTTTGTTCAACAAAATATATACCACATCTAATATCGTTTATTAATGTACCATATTGTATCCTAATTTTGACAATTTATTAGGTTTACTAGCAATAATAATATAACCGATTTTATTTTAAGCCCAGCTGGGCCAATATTATAGATTTAAAGTTGTATTTTAAACGACGATTTTATATAAAATTTTGATAATTAAAAATTAAAATATATTAATATCAAATTTGTAATTTTGATACAATTATAACCTCCATAAAAATATTACTGTACAATGTTTTTAACAGAACGCCAGTTCATCTGAACATGCAATAATGTTGTCCGAAACAAAAAAACAATTAATCCTTAAATTGCTAATTCTTTCTTTGTCTTATATTCTGGAGCAAAAAGTATGTACTTGTAATTTTGCAATATAAAACTATAAATATTTTAGAAGTTATAGACTTTGATAACATATATTTTACAATTTGAAATCATAAAGTCAAATAATGTACATGAACAATTATTGTATTATTATTAACTTTTTCTGGATCAAGTACGGCAATATACAATATATAATTGGTCGTGGATGATCTGGTAGTGGGACTAAATGAGAGAGGAGTTTATGCGGACGACATATGCATCCTGGGAATAGGTAAATTCCAAAAGACTGTATCCAACATCGTCCAAAGCTCACTTAAATGGTTAGAATGCTGGTGTGAGAGAATGGGTCTAACTGTAAACCCAGGAAAGACAGATCTCATTCTCTTTACTAGGAAACGTCGCACAGACGATCTGTACATGACCATTCTACTGGGACAAAGACTTAAACAACAAAATACTCCGAAACAACAAACAACAAAATACTTAGGCGTCACCCTAGACACAAAGTTAGTCTGGGGAGAACAAATAAGGAAGAAGGCAGCAAAAGTGTGTAACGTTTTCTGGGCATGTAGACGAGTGATTGGAACTTTGTGAGGAGTTTGGCCCCAGATGATAAACTGGCTCTATGTTACCATCATAAGACCATCTCTAACTTTGGCTCTATAGACTGGTGGCCCGCTACCAGGAAGGAATGGGCAAAGAGTGAACTTAACAAAGTACAGCGGATGGTCTACCTTGGAATCACGGGGGCCATGGAAATCTTGTTGGATCTCCCACCTCTGGACCTTCTAGTCCAGGGGTAGGCTAGTAAGGCCACAACGAGATTAAACACAGGAGGGAGTTGGTCAACATCTCTTGCAAGAAATGGACACGGTAAGTGCATGAACAAAACATTGGAGTGGGATCCGATGCTACAAGCTAGAACGGACTACATAACTCCCAGGTATAATTTTGATAGCAAATTAAAGGCTATTTTCTCGGCTAGAGCAGTAGGCAAGTAAGACTTGTTTGGGTCCCTGGTCTTGAAGGAGTAGAAAGGAAATAAATAAATAGCAGATAAACTGGCAAAAAGAGGAGCTGGAACTCCACCGATGGGCCCAGAACCAATGACAGGAATATCAAGAGGCTATGGGAAAAAAAGTTTAAGTAAAAATGTTTAATCCGAACACTTACACAGATGCAGAGAGAGAGTAAGAGGTCAGAGACAGTCACACGACTTCGTTGATGGCCTGGATGGACATCTAAGCAGAACACTGCTGGGTCTTGGCAGGCCGGAAGTGAGGTTGTTAGTTGGACTACTGACGGAACACAATTCTCTGAAGAGGCACATCCACCTCATGGGGCTAGAGAACAACCCATTATGTTGAAGGTGTGGAGAGAAGGATTAATCTTCTTTCCATGTTTTATGTGAATGTGATGCCCTTGCATCACTAAGGCCAAAATATCTGGGACAAGGATACCCTGACACAAGCTACATAAGAGAGGAAGGCCCCCAAGGACATGGGACACAGAGGACCTCAATGGTTTAGGTGCAGTGTGTCCTGGCAGCAGGTCACACAACCTCTAATAATAATAACAATAGAATATAAAGGTAACAAAATATTCTTTTTTGGTGAAGGCCTTTAAAATTATAAAATACTTTATAAAAGCCTAGGTCTACTTCTAAAATTTAAATTTGTGTATTGCCATTCTTATAGATCCAAAATATTAAGAATAATAGTGTGTTCATCTAGCATTAAATTCTTTTTTGGCATAGGCCTACATTAGGCCTATTTCAAGTTGTAAAATATTTTATGGAAGCCTAGGACTACTTCTTACATTTATAAAATTGTATACTGTACTGTAGTACTTATAGATCCAGAATGTTGTTATTATCATCATCATCAACAATATTAATTTATGTCATACTGGGAAGTTTATCGTGAACTTCGTGTATCCAACTTCTTATTTCATCTAGAATCTAGAGCACATTAAAATACTCTTCACAAAACACAAAGATCCATGGAATTTTACAATTATGTTAACTATTAAAAATAGAAGTCCCATCAGTAATAAAATAATGCATATTTTACTGCATGTATATAGTACTGCTACAAACATATTCTTGCAGGAAGAAATTTGCAGCTGCTTGGAATAATTCAAATAAGATATTATTGCATTGCAAATAATGAAAGACAAAATCCGTTTCTTCCTCCATGTTACAAAACTCGTGAAATTCATAAAATGAATGTTCAAATGATGGATTTATCATAACTCTGCATGAATTAGGCATCTACCACATCTTCACAGAACAAATGAAAAGATTACATTTTTTAGAACTATTTAACTTATTTAGATTTTACGTAGAATGTATGAATTGACATACATTGTTTTACTAATACTTTTTGAATGAAGAATGGCACAAAGATTGTGAAACATTTTTTGTAGCTCAAACAGCTAAAATGAAAATTTTTAAATGCTTGCCCACATTGTCTTTAAAATTGCCATAAAAAGTGTTGACTGTCAAAATCAGAAAACTGAATATCTCAAAATTATAGTTTGTAGTTATTAGCAGAATATAAAACTATCATTTACTGCAAATAAATATATACATTATTGTAACATAAAAGAAAATTATATCAGTTGGTAAATTTTTATAACATTTCCGAAGAACCTTGTACAAACCATGAATTTCTACAAAACTATCCAAAGTAATCTATTTTCAGCTATGAGTAAAGTTTTGTACATTTTACTTAACACAAATTTCAAGGAAGTCATTCTGGCTATTCTCCAGAAGAAACATTACCATAGTAATGCCATCAATAGCTTTTTCTAATGGTGTTCCTAGTTCTGTAAGATTACAGTTTTGTTTAACTTGAAATATTTTTAATTGGAAGCTGATGTTTCAAGGTTCAGATTATATAAACTGAACTTCGCAATTATGAGTCATAACATGCTACTGACAGTCATCGAGAAAATGATAAATGAAATATACAAAATATCTTCAATATCCCTTACAAATATTCAGGCACATTTTTTGAAGTTGGGCAGAGTACTAAGATTTATTTTCTTAATGTCTATACAGATAAAATAAATAAAGGAACTGGCAAATATAAAATACTAGCTGACTCGTACGAATATTACATGATTTAATACATTGATTTAATTAAGAAATTTACTTTTATTTATTTATGTTCATTTATTTAATTTCATTGATTTGTTTGATAGATTACACTTGCATATAGAATTTAAACAATTTAACTAACAGCTGTTATGTTAGTGAAACAGATTGTTAATAGATGGAGCCTTTTAAATGGTAGGAACCATATGCACTATTAGCGCAGTCAATAAAGGTCGAAAATCGCCATTTGACGCAACAAATTAGGGGAAAGCTGAATTTGTTATATGTGATAGACCCTTACATATACATTTGTTATTGAAATTATTTAAATTAAAGGGATAACCAATAAATTATATAGGCCTATGGAAATGTAATAAAAAAACTTACCTAATATACTTACAATCTAATCCTAAACTTACAATACATTATATACAAACAGTATTTTTGCTCACACATTTACTAAAATTATATTGCAACATCCATTGTACATAATATATCCATGCGAAGTGGTTAAAAAACCTGCGTCTGACAACTGGAGCGGCGTGCAAGCGCTCTCTTTGACAACGTCCCAAGAGCAAGCGATAAATTAAACAAGTAATTATCCACTTCATATTAAAGCTAAAGATACATACTACAAGTTTTATTTGAAACATTTTTGTGTATTTTAAATAATTTAAAAAATATAGTTAATAAAGTAAATTTATATGCCTTGAGAAATCATTTTTTTGGTGTTTGTTGTTTAATAGGTCCTTTAATATTAACTTTATCGAAAAATTTATAAGAACAAAATATGTTTAATATGGATCAAGGAATATATGTACAAAAAATTAGTTCGCTACGATGAGTATTAACGAACTTGTAAGCAATCTTGTGAAGCTCTGCATTTGTAAACTTCAAGGGGGGGTGGAGGGGTAAGACAAGGGGGAGAGGCGGGGACTTTTGAGAAAATACATGTCTCATAAGGGTCTATCACATATAAAAAAATTCAGCTTTTCCCTAATTTGTTGCGACAAAAAACCTTTATTGACTGGGCTAAATAATATAATAGTTTGTTTAATAAATTTTTGTAACGAAAACACGAATTTTAAGCAGTTTAAATATTTTTCATCAAAAGCGGGGAACATAAGTTTTAAAATGATGCTGGAATAATTAATGTTGATGAAGAATTAAGGTAGATATCGCTTAGGGACAAAAAACACCTTGGAGAAATAATATATCAGGTGTTCGGAAAGTATGGAAACGGTTTAATATTACGTATATAAGGAAAATTTAAAGGTAGATGTGATTGAGGAACCTACTCTATGTAAAAATACTATTTTATTAAGGTTTCAAAAAATTTTATCCGTCATCTGGATCCGCCATTTTGAATGTAACTTTGATTTTTTAAATGAGAAGGTGGTCATGTGATACATCATTTCGATGTAGATTTTCAAGCGAAAACCAAAGGTGAAATGTGCACATCCATATCTTTAACCGATTAAAAATGGCGGCCAAAAAAACAATTAAATCGTGTTTTCTGATTTTGCCCCATTTTGCTGTACTATTATTTTTTTTATATTTATTATTATTCTTTTTGGATTTAGAATTAAATAAGCTTTCAAACGATATGCTACTCAACGATATTTGGTTGATTCATTCGAAATCAATTTTGAAAAAATCAAAATGGCAGTAACTCAAAAATTTTAAATACTCCCAAATATCGTTGTGTGGCATATCGTTCGCGCATTCGCACTCGCAGCGCAGACCAGAGAGGCCACAGTAGTCAGAAGTAACGACTTGGTCCTAGTTCTAGTTGTTATTGTTTATTTCAAAGTGACAAAATGTTTGACACTGAACAAATTATTTACGCTATCGAAGAGCAGCCACCTCTTTATGACGTTAAGTCAAAGGATTATAGCAATAAATAATTGAAAGCTAAATGCTGGAACGAGGTTGGTGAGACAATGGCCCATCGTCTACCTTTCCTCCTACACAATTCCTCAAATGTTTATACTACTTTTAATACACCTAGACAGCCTAACTGTATGGTGTTCATTTTGGAAGTGAATGACGCCACGTTGACAGAGTCCCGCGTGACTACAAGTCCAACTTGTGTTGACCAGCTTTCAACGTCATAACTTGGGAATTTAACGCCTGGTTTTCAGCGTTATCTACGCGGCGCTAACAGCGCCCGTATAATATTGCGCTTAAGGCACTTGAAGTAGTGGACAAGAACTACCATGGTTCAGAAATGGTTGGTTGGATTGGCTCTCTTATATATACACCACGATATAACCTACCTATTGAAACCAACCAAGTGATTGAGAGATTCGAAAAATTAGGAGGAAACCAAAGACTTTCTCTATAGCGTTAGGTCTAAGTACACTCAATATAAATTTAACTTAAAATGTTGTTATTTTAAGCTAAAAAGTCGCCTGTTCATTTAAAATCAAGCTTGTTTTATTGAAGTCAAAGTTGTAAAATTTTTCTATTATAGTAGTCTACTCTTTAAACATCTGTAGTAGTTCTGTTCAAATAATTAAAAGGTTTACTATTCAACTATTATACAAAATCTGAATAGTAGGCCTAAGATTTTAAAAATCTTGTAAAAAACATAAAATACTGAAAGAAAATTTTAACATGAAAATACTCTCAAATTGGTTATTTTTAGTTTGATAGTTGATAATCCCCCCCCCCCCCAGAAATTTCCCCTCCCAAAATGATGCCCTGGATCCGCCACTGGTGTCTACTGGGCGAGAGTTGGGAGCAAACGGCGTTGTAATATGCGCTCCCAAACGCAACGCGTGTGGCGCGATTGTGTCGTGCAGCTCGCGTCATGTCATGTCAAACGCGTCCCAATATGCTCCTAGCCTTAATGATGTGTATTTTCACATGAAGAAAAAAAAGAAGTTTAAATAAATGTAATTATAACAACTTACAATTTTTTTGTAAATAACAAACCTTGATGTCTGATGTTTAAAGTTTTAGTCTTTCTTTCCCTTTTAAAAATGATAAATTAGTTTAAACTTAAAACGTGCATGTTCTTTTGAGCTTGCATTTAATTGCAATGCTACCAACAGATAGTTTTGTTATGTTAAGAACGTCTTATACTTAAATTAATTTACTTTCATTTAAATTTAGAGTAAAAATAATGTATAATTTTATTACTACCAGCATAGATTATGAATAATAAAATAATAATCTATTATCTGTATGCCGAGAAAAAGGTTGTCGCGAAAATAGTACATGATCGAGCCGCGAGGTAGCGCTAGGGAGAAATCATTGTTAGCATTGGTGTTTCACACAGCTTCCATCATTTCCCCAATAGATAACGCCACTATCGTCGCATTTCCAGTGGAACAAAATATTGCATTGGATCGGAGTTCTATTAGGTTATATAAGGTTACATATAAGACCATGGGGTGGGATTGCTTATGGGTAGAGAGGAGTTCTAAAGCCGACACGTCACAGCTTCGGTTTTTTGTTTTTTTTTTTTTGAGGGGGCGCCATTATTGTACCTTTGGGGGCACCAATCAATGTAATTTACGCCACTGGTAGAATTGCTAATTCTTATACTGTAGAGTAAGTAATATGTACTTGTACTGCAATACAAAATTATAAATGTTTGAAGTGAGCCTAGGCTTTTAGAAAATATTTTACAATTTTAAATAATGAAGCCTGTACTAAATAACAGTTGTTCGATACATGAACAATAATTATTCTCATATCTATGAAAATAAGTACGGCTACACACAATAATTATGAAAGAAACAAAGTTATACTTTTTCTTCTTTGTAGATCTACATTATTTCAAATTATTAAGTAAGTACTTTGAAAGCCTAACCCTACTTCTTACATGGTTAATTATGTATTAATTATACTTATAGATTCAGAATATTATTATTATCATCAATACCATTAGTTTATATTATAGGCCTACTAGGAAGTTGATCACGGGGTTCAAATTTTTTGTATATATTTCTTTAGTATAGGTTGAAATTTAATAATTTGACTATTATGTTTTTCTTCTTACAATTTAACATTTTCCTTAAACACTTTGGGAGAAGATTCATATTGTACAAGTTAAAGAACGTACCACAACATCTAATTCTCTCATAACGTTCAGCATGATTTAAATGTTCATTAAAACAATGGAACCGTTTTTATGACTGAATATTTTAAAGTAATTATCTCTAGAAATCTCAGTATGTGCACAGGTTTAGTAGGAAATTAAAGGTTTAGTAAGAATGTGAAAGCAATAGGTCAAATTGAATAACAATTAATTTATTGGATATATTTAACAACATTTTGTTCATTAAGAATCTCTGCATCACTTATATATCTAGCATGTTCTAAATGTTCACAAAAACAAGTACCGTAACCATTTAGAATTGTTTAATATTATAACTGAATTTTTTAAATAATTTACTCTGGAAATCTAAGCAAATGTATAAGGTAAATTAAATATTCAGTAAGAATGTGAAATCAATAGTTCAAATTGAAGCAATTAATTGGACCTACTTATCAATGTTGTACATTAAGCATCATTTTATCCAAAGTCCAAAGAGTGAGGGCATGCTTAGTTATATGATACACAACAGTACACAAAACTTGATTTTTTCCATCTTATCATTTTAAAACTGTCTAAAGTGTAATTTATATTGTGTATGATTATCTGATATTTTGTATTGCTTAATTATTTCTAATTATTGACTGTTTATGGGTGTCAGCATTATCTTTAGGTTGTTAAACATCTCCTGAAAGTAATATGACCCACCACAGAATTAAGCCCAGTACCTTCGAAAAAATTAAACAACAATGTCCCATCTTGAATAACAATCATCCTCACCCTTGGATGATCAAAGACAATACAGTAAGAATAATAAACTACACGTGAACATAATAATTAATTGACTTGCAGCACAACTAAATGAATTATAAATATTCAATCTACGAATACAATGTATTTTCGAAAAGAAACTAATGAAAAAAGCTTAAGTGTTCGAAAATTGTGGTAGGCCTATGCCAGACTACTAATTAGGTTGTCAAACCCAGTCTGCCATTGGAAAAAACAATTTCATTTGGTCCATATATATAGAATATAGAGATGATATGTGTAAATGTAATAAATTATTGGATGTTAAATATAATTATTTAGAGTCAATATAATATTAGCTGCAAATCAGGTGTATTACTTACAATGAAACTCTAATATTATTTGTGGTAAATATTAAATTTCAAATAAATACAAATAAAAATGTTTTGACTCCCTTACGACACAATTTTTAAATAATTAAGAATGCAGACAAAAAAGTAGGTTTTTGTAATAATTTTAATAAATTGTGCATGTACATATTTTAATACTAGAGTAACATAAATATAACAAAGAAAAAATATTATTTAAGTACTCATTGTATGTTAAATTTCAACCTAAATTAGAGATTTGAGAATTTTTGGGGAGCAGAGTGGTGCAATGGTGGTGATTTGGTTGCCCAGTCTGCTACAGCTAGAACCTCCAATACAGTTACATAGGTTTAGCATAGTTATTGGCGTTTGATTTACATGTAATAAAGCTGCTCCCGTCTTCATTATTTTAACTGTGAATTGGCTTTAAATGTGAATCCCGTTTTTTGCTGTCTTTACTTATTTGTCTTTTTAATATGTTCAATTATCAACTCAAATTGTAACACCATACATGAAACTATAACTTATGCACTACTTCGCAATCGGTTCGGTCCAAATCACCCGCGCACTACACCAGACTTTCGAATCAGCATTGGTAAAGTTATAATGTGTAGCAGCCCCCAAGCTCCACTCCATCCCCCTTCCCTTCAGAATGGGTCGGCATTTCCTTCCAAAATCGTTTCATGGAGCAAAATCTCCCAACTCCAAAGCAAAATGCCGATCCGTTCCAAAGTAGTGCACGGGTCCCGATTACATTACAGGCATAGCAAATTTTCACAATTAGATGATTCCGAAGTAGTCCGTGCCCTGCCTTAAGAAATAACTTTTACAACAAACCTCAATGTGTACTCTTTTTTTCCTAGCTGGACAAGGACCATAAATATAAAATTTAGATTTCATACATAATTTTTTTTCCTAAACGGTATGAATTTTTAGTATTTTGAACCTTGTTTTATTTGCCTTAATAAGTCTTTATGAAACTAAATATGTATTATCTGTAATTATAAGAAAATAACAGTTCATATTAACTAAAATATAAAACTCATTGTATTATAAATAGATTTTGTTACAATGTAACAACAGGCATATTAATATGACCTTATTGTAGCTAAACCAATTTGGTTTTATGGTTTAGCTCAAATTAAGTAAATATATAGATAAAACGTTTGCATATTTTGGAAAGAAGGAGTAATAGAACATGAGAAGAAATGTATGTATTCCTATATATTACTAATTTTTCTCGAACTCCTGTGTTTAAATAGCCTAGTACATTTTTAACTCAAAAGTGTGTTCTAAAACTTGAAAGAAATAATCCACAAACACTAAATACATGAATGTCTCCTTACCCAGTATGTTAATATAATTCAAAATTACCAAATAATTTCTATAAACTACTCTACATAAAAACCTAAAACTATAAAACCTATTTTTTTAGCAAGTAAATCTCAATTATAAAATTTAATGAAAAAAGACATCAAAGTATTATTTATAAAATAACTCTTTGAAACTTGCTATGGACATTCACACACACATATATGGACTCAAAGAGTTAATGTAGAGTAGATAAGGAACTATTAAAGTTCTAATAATTAGAAATGTTTTCCTTTAATTTCTATTTTGTGATCAATGTTAAGACAATGACATCATGTGCGGTCTATAATAATTCTAACAGCTTTAATTTAAAGTTACAACATAGTATCTATCTAGTCCACAAATCACAAATACAGATTATATTAAGAAAAATTAAGATTAGAATTATTATCAAAATTTCAAATAAAAACACAGATACCCTACTAGCCTAACACTAAAGTACAAAATCAACAATAGTTCAATAACCTTTTAGTATCCACTGATACAGTGTAATAACTTGAAACATGATAGCCTCTGAGAAGACTGTTCACATTTTTATACAAATATTATTAAGCAGATTAAGAATGATATTAAATATATCAACATACACAACAAGCTAGTTTTTCTTACGGAATAGTAAATAGAATATACTACAATTTCAAATACTTTTTAAAGTAATTTTGTTTACACAATAAGCATACTCAACAACCTAGTTTAGCTTACTGAATAATAAAAAGAATATACTATATTTTACCTGAAAATTTAAACTAACTTTTATTGGACAATATTACACTCAAAATAAATTATTTTGTAAATTACATTTACTTATATTATTCAGACTATAGTTTTTATTAATTAAGGGTTCTGTTTAATAATAACTAATAAGTTCTATCATTTCAATATAAAGGAAATCAAGTTAGTAATAATATTAATAAATATTCAAATATTTAGCCTACTTATATTCTTCAGACCATACTTTGTACTAATAAATAGGGACTCTTGTACAAAAATAACTTATAATTTTAGTCATTATTAATCATAGCTTTAACTTACATTTATTATTGTTAATATTTTTTTATGAATATGATGTAAGAGTGTTAACAAATGCTGATTAAGAAACTACTCTTCTGAATCCATGGCCACCGTTGTTGATTCCATAGTGTCCTCGCAAAAGCCTTAGTACATTTGTTATAGGTAATTGAACATGATAGTAAGCAACGTATGGAAGTGGATCCCAATAAACAAATAGTGCTTCACGTTTGTCCAAAACTGTTCCAACTAATCTAGTTATAGACTGGACACTGAAATTTTTAATGGTATCCATGACGGCTTGATGCATCCAATACAATCCCACTTCACTTATTATTGGTCCCGAACACTGAGGGTTGAAATGCCTACAAGGCTTCCATACAACCCTGGGGTGAATATTTGTATAGCAAATATATGGAAGAGAAACACCAACTTTGCAACCGAGGGGAACAATACTTCCACTTGCAGATGAAACCACAAACCTAAAACTTATATGTCCAGACAACGGTCTAAGAAATCTTAATTTTCCAAAAAATTGTTTTAACCATATGTTAATTTCATTGTGATCAACAGGTATTAATCCCCCATGAATGGCTTCAACTTGACAAGTGACATTAGCTACAACATTTGAGTCTTTAATTGTTGTACATGTAATGAAATGGTCTCCAGGATAATCTTTAACAATCACCCAAGGCCTCTTTGAACTTATTTCTTTACTCATCACAAAATCTTTTTTCTTTAAAGGCAAAACTATTCTCGTTCGATCTCGACAACCCAAAGCACCAACATTTATCATAAAATGTCTTCCTCCATTTAAAGTTCCATTTTCATACAAACGATGTACATCGCTCAAACTATAAATAGGATAGTGAAGTGGAGTAGCCCTTCCTTCTGATTGACAACGCCGCATCACTTCAAAAACATCATCCAACATGCAAACTTCTTTCAGACCAGGACAAAAACAAGTACACCCCATAAGTTCTATATGAGGTTTAACCAAAGCATCATAGAATGCAGTAGTTGTGACACTTATTGGAATATAATACACTGCCTTTTCTTCCTCCACAATCCTTTTAATTGCTGCAACGTACTTTGTAACATTGTCTCCAACAGGACGAGGAACTGTATAAAACTTATCAACAGCAGTTGAAAATTTTGCCAAATTAAAGTAACCTGTCACTTCAAAAACCACAACTCTAGCACCAACTGATTGAAAATTTCTAGCCAGATGGATCGACTGTATGGTGCTTCCGCCACTGATAAGTACTGTACGCTTCTTACGGTAACGTTCCGTAGCAGGGACAGTAAGAATAGTTAATAACCATTTTACAATATTTAATGGAATATGAAAACATTTCCAGAAAATCCATAGCCATGCTGACAGCCATAAAGTTGGTCCAAATAAAATTAATTGACTCCATATGAGATAACATACAGTCCAAATTAAATTGGGCACAAAATGTATAAAAAAAACTACATACCAACCAAAGCCTCCCCTTTCCTCTCTTTCAGGAGGAGGAGATGAACTACTCTCTGATAAATACCCAGAAGATTGTTTTTTTATTAATCTTCGTGGGGGTGACATAGAAACCGGTGATGCAGATGATGGCGGAGTGAAACTAAGACTAGAGTTCCCTGAATCTCCATTACAAGAAGCTTCTGGAGAAGGAGGTCCCCAAAGTTTTCCCAAACTATCACTAGCACAATCAGGCATGTTAAATAAATGTTTGTGTATAACGTAAGCAGATAACAAAACACTTTAAATCACTTCCAAACTATGAAAATATTATTGGTTAAAACACTAACAACATAACACGTACAATCACATATCACATATGGAAAAAAGTTAACTAAGAGCTCTTCTTAAACTCGAGCCCAAGAGCAAAGTGCTAAATTGTTATCTTATCTTTATTTATTTCCCTCTCTTGCTTTAAACTTTAAGCTCATATAGAAATTGTATTGTTTACTATATAATTACAAAATGAATTTAATTTTGCCAAGCACTACTAGGCCTGCAGTTCTATCAAATTTATAATTTAGAATGTTTTTGATTGTTCCATGAGTAAAATGTATACATTGTAGCATGAAATTTAGAAGTAATAATTTGTTATTAAAGAAAAAGCATAAACAATAATGTTGTTAAACTATATTCAAGTTGTATGTAAACCGAAATAACAATAGCATGTAGCAATAATACTTTTTTTGTTAAATCAAGTAATTATCAATAACATATTTTCGAGATCCGAACCACTCATCACAAAATTTAAAGAACTACAAAATGCACTGCTCTGAAATGTGATAAGTAGGTTTCCCTAAGGTGGTAGGTGCTTCTGCTTGTTAAGAAAAGATTTTTGCCAATTCCATATCTACTAACAAAAAAAAACATGAAAAGTAAGAAGTTTTAATTCTCGTAAAACAAAACACTTAAAAATATTAAATATATGAATAAGTATTCCCAGGTAGGAAGATGTTTTTTTAACAATGCTTATGTAACCAGGAAAAGCATGAAACAAACAGTAAAAATAAGGCACATTATTTCTCCTATCACTAATAGGAATAATTGTAATTTTTTTTAAATGTTTAGCATACTTCCTAACATGGTAGAAACTTAAAATTGGGAGTGTAGGTAGGTGTCATGATGTTACCACTACAACGTCTAAAAATGCAAATTTTAAAATTTTGGAGTCTCCAAGAGGGTGAAAAGTTCATAATTTTTTAGCCGTCAGAGCAACTGAATTAGGAACTTTGCAATGCCTGCCCTCCTCCCCACATTCTACACTAGAGTGCTATAAAATATAAAACTCTAACTTAATTTACAGACTCTTACCTTTGCAACACCATTAAAAAAACAAAATATTTAAACAAATAATTATTACTTAATTAGTTTTGATATTTTTTTCTGGTCTTATTCTTGAGAATGCAAATAATTTTTACCATCTACTATTAATAAAGCTATTATTAATTTTGCTTTGTGCAAAATGTTTGACTACTATTTTATTGACTAAAAGCTATTGATGATAAATATGTTTCGTTATCAGTGAACAGTAAACGTAATAATAAACTAATTTTAGTTTCAGAAAGTTTTAGTAATTTTAGTTAAGGAGTTATTGATATTTTTCGGTTATGCCTGTAGAGGTTCAATACTAACCTGTTTTATTAAATTTGACCACCACAGATTATTGCTCATAGGCATTAGATTTGCAATAAGAAACGATTTTAATATATTTCGCGTATAAGGGTTGGAACAACCCCTAAAACCATAAATATTGTTTGTTTTATATCTCAAAAACCATATGGCCTAGGAATGTGGAATTTAGTACACATATTGCTCATAGGTCTTAGATTTGCACTAAGAAAGGATTTTAAAATATTTTGCATTTAAGGGTTGAAAATACCCCTAAAACCATAAAAATTGTTTGTTTTATATGTCAAAAACCAGATGGCCTAGGAATGTCAAATTTGGTACAAATATTGCTCATAGGAACTAGAGGTGCACTAAGAAAGGTTTCGAAAAAATTTGCGTTTAAGGGTTAAAACAACCCCTAAAAACAATAAATATTGGTTGTTTTATATTTCAAAAACCATATGGCCTAGGAACGTCAAATTTGGTACACATATCAGATTTGCACCAAGAAAAGATTTTGAAATATTTTGTGTTTAAGGGTTGGAACAACCCCTAAAACCATAAATATTGTTTGTTTTATGTCTCAAAAACCATATGGCCTAGGAATGTGGAATTTAGTACACATATTGCTCATAGGCCTTAGATTTACACTAAGAAAGGATTTTAAAATATTTAGCTTTTAAGGGTTGAAAATACGCCTAAAACCATAAATATTGTTTGTTTTATATCTAAAAAACCATATGGCCTAGGAACATCGAATTTGGTACACATATCAGATTTGCACTAAGAAAAGATTTTGAAATATTTCGCGTTTAAGGGTTGGAACAACCCCTAAAACCATAAATATTGTTTGTTTTATATCTCAAAAACCATATATGGCCTAGGAATGTGGAATTTAGTACACATATTGCTCATAGGCCTTAGATTTGCACTAAGAAAGGATTTTAAAATATTTTGCGTTTAAGGGTTGAAAATACGCCTAAAACTATAAATATTGTTTGTTTTATATCTCAAAAACCATATGGCCTAGGAACGTCGAATTTGGTACACATATTGCTCATAGGCCCTAAAGGTGCACAAAGAAAGGTTTTGAAATATTTTGCGTTTAAGGGTTGAAACAACCCCTAAAAACGATAAATATTAATTGGTATTCTTTCCTTAAAACTAGAGATCTGAAATTTGGCATTTATTAATTTTAAGGAAATATTTAAATGTGTTAAGCTGTTCAAATCTATACCAATTGTTATACTTTCTTTAAAGCCAAAAAGCTGAATTTTTTACATTTATTCCTTACCAGATACATATAAAAAATAAATAAGTCTTACTGTTCGTTACATGCTGCTAAGGGTGAAAATGTGAGTACGACCCCTAAAAACAATAGGTATACCTTCCTTAAAGCTAGAGATCTGATAATTTGTAAATTTATTTATTGCAGGATACATAGAAAAATAAACCAGTTTAACATTTTGTCATGTTCTGCTAAGAGGTGAAAATGTAGTACCTACCCCTAGAACTATAAGTAATAATTGAATACCACCTAGGAACGTGAAATTTGGTATATACATATTGCACACAGGCACTAGAGGCGCACTAAGAAAAACTATACATATTATTAGTTTATTTTCATTAAAGCTAGAAAGCTGAAATTTTATACATTTATTTCTTAAAATCACATATAAAAAGTAAACCAGTTTTACTTTTTGTCACGTTCTGCTAAGGGGTGGATATGTAGTAACAACACCTAAAACAATTAATATTAATTTTTATACTTTCCTGAAAGCTAGAGAGCTAAAATTTTGTACATTAATTTCTTATAAGATGCATCAAAATAAACCAGTTTTACACTTTGTAACGTTCTGCTAAGGGATTGAAAAGTAGTAAAAACCAATTAAACTATAAATATTAATTGAATAATGTTGAGGAACGTGAAATTTGGTACACGTATTCTCATAGGCACTAGAGACGCATTAAGAAATAATTTTAAAATATTTGGCATATAAGGTTTGAAACAACCCCTAAAAAAAATAAATGTTGTTTGTTATACTTTCCTTAAA
>JAGFPH010000209.1:201051-213286 GCA_018207615.1 Philaenus spumarius
ACTATATTATCAAATTTTGAACACAAAGAAAATTAAAATCTTTTCATGTTATCAAAACCATGTGATTTGATTCTATCCAATATTATATTCTTTGCTCGATTAGTGTTCACATACTATAGATTTTCAACTTTTACTACTTTACATTGTAAAAATAAACTTTTAAAACATATTTTTTCATTGTCTTTATGTCCTATACTTTTTCAATATAACATTTAGAGACGACAATTTCAGGTAATGTAAGAAAAGATTTTATTTTTAAAGTATTTTCGGATCTCTACCCACTTCATTTTAATATTATGTCAATAAATACTAAACAATTTGTATTAAATAATGCCAGGCTTAATTAATGCTTTTCAGTACAATCAATATTTCTAGTCCACTAATTAGAAATTTATGACAATATCTAAAATAAAAAAAATTAATTGAGACGCCATAAAATATTAAACGGTATTTCAGGAATGAAACCTTTCCCGTTAAAGTACCAGACATTAACAAAAACTAAACTTTGTTTATTGATATAGTATTAGTAATATACTAGTTATCACAAAAATGTCATTACAGTAGACTACTTGTTAATACAAATATACATGCAGTATGCAGTATCTACAACGAATTTGCCATACCAACACTTGCAGGTCGATGGGCGGAACGCTCTTTCCGCCGCGGCAAAACTTTTTAACTTTAACTGAGTTATCTACGAAACTAAAGGAGCAAATTAAAAAAAAAATAGGATTAGTAAAATTCAGTTCTAAGGCTATAATTTCCACCGTTTTTTAACGTACCTGACCAAAAAATAAAAAAAGTAGTAGCAATCGAACTTTTTTATGTCATGATTAAAAATGTATATAAAAAGTTAAAGTTATTTTTGTGTTAAAAAGGCTAAAATAGTGTTATTTGATTTTTAATTCCTTTCATTATAGCACCCACAACTTGTCAACTTTACACTTGCGAAGTTTCAAAATTTTAACTTTACTCTAAGTATGTTAAATCACAGGTTGAGTGAAACGAGAGCATTGGCATAATTCAAAGTTGAGAGCGCCGTTTATGTCTTTCTAACCCAGACAAGATGGCCGACCTGGCTTCACCCGGTATAGTGTCAGCTTTATAGGCATGCTCCATCTATTGGTCTTATGTGGTCGTTGCATAAATACTACAACGCTCTTCCGGCTGATGTGAGGGAGGCAGGATCTCTTTGTAGAGTTTTCTTTATATTAATCAGGACTTGGCTCTTATCATTATAATAGGACTCTTCGTATTATTATCTCTGGCTCTTATCAACTGATAATTTGTTTGACAAATTTAAAATTATTTTTTAAGTATATAATTAATGTATTAATTTGTAATCGTATTTAAATTCCAATTTTTATAATAATTAAGTACCTATAGTTTCCTTTTTAGTACAGCTGCCGTAAATGTCCTCTTTTGTTTTTGACAAATTATTGTAAAAACTTTCACAGGCTTTTCCTTTGGGGGTACGGTACCTAATTTTGTCTTTATTTCACGTTATTCTATGCATGTTTGTCCATTATATTTTTGTCAATTTTAAACTAGTTTTATTAATTTTTGTAATTGTAAAATATAACAAAATAAACAAACAAAAAATTGTTCCTAATGCTAATGAGGCAAAGTACCTAGGGATGACCTGGATGCAAAACTTCGTAAGAAGACACAAGTGAAAAATAAACGTGAAAAATTTGGCGAACTTGGACTGACTGAAGTACCAGACAAATGTAGGCCTACTGGCTTTTTGGAAGGTAGGTACTCTGAATTGTCCGTGCATAATAAACTACTGCTGTAAAAGCAAGTATTAAAACGCGTGTGGCCATATAGCATTGTAGGGATGCGCGAAAAATAGTCACATACAAGTAATATAGGCATTACAAAACGTACTTCACAGTATTGTTGTTCATGGTATATCCTCAATGTAGATATCCACTAGGAATAAAATTGAAGGTGCCATTAGTAGCTGAAGAGGTAAAAAAGGTATGCTATAAAACATGCAAGGCAGACTCCATGGCTATCAAAATGTCAAGGTAGCACATTTTACTACATTTTTTCAACTTACTACTAGTGCGGAGGTTGAAAAGAGCGAAATCAAATAATGACTTAGTGTAAATTATATAAGAACTACACATAACCAAAGCGTATATTGTATTGTGATGAAGTGCGACACTGGATGTAATTTTACCACACTATAACTTGTGGCTTTATACAACCACTGTCTATAATAAAATTTCACCCTCACAATCCGTGAATAGTTGCGTCGAATACCCTGTTCTTCTAGAACATCGCCACTTCTGACCAGATTGTGTCTTGTCACCCTTTGTGTATTTAAACAACTCATAAACTACTAATTTAAATCTCCTCTCTCTGAGCATAGAATACATTGCACTGCACTAAACACTTACGACTTACGAATAACTACACTATGATGTAACTGTAAGACAACTGAGTCTGAAATTAAGATAAATCCACTGGTTGGGGATAAGGGTTAGCAGCCTTGTCAGGAAACCTCTACCTGCCTACTGCCCTTCGGACCAGTTTAACCCTGACCCTTCTCCACAGAACAAAAATACCTTTGATCATCGGACAAAGTTTAGTACAACCCGGAAAATCTGTGTTATGTTAAGTTTTCCCTTACAAACAATGCATTTAAAATTAGGTTTGAGACAGTCCAAGGCTCAATTCCTTGCAGTTTTCTTGATTCAAAATATTTCAAATGAGTAAATTATTTTAATATATCTTTTAAATTTTTTTTCTATGCAGAAAATGCTAATTGAATTTATGGGAGTATCAGTTAAAATCAATTAATTATGTGTGGGGTATGTATAATTTTTGTATAAGAAAATATAACTTGTTTGTATAGTTTTTTTGTATACAAAATCAAAGAACCTTTATTCTGAAATTACACAATCCATATCTTTCGTGGAAAGTAATACTTAACAATTATCATTGGTTGTACGTAAAATCCGTAAGTATACAAATTTGTTGTAATCTTTAATTTCTTACAATTAAGAATAAGAAGCCGAACTAAATTTCATAATTAAACATTGTTGCTACAATTCTTATATTTTATAACAAAATCTTTTTTTTTTTTAGGGGGTAACTGTAGGTGTAGTCATTGGAGGGTTACGCCCCCACGTACTTTGCATCCCGAGCACACTACCACCTCATACACTTAGACACTCCTTGGTTGGAGAACATACTTCATTACTCAACGCCTGCTATGCTGATCCATGCCGGGGCTCCTGGCTCCGGGTGGCCCGCCTCATCTCTTGTCCTCCTCGAGGGTACAGTTGATAAAACCGGGGTAGCACCCCGTACTGCCAGATAGTTCAGAAGCCCGACTTGTCTCACCAGCTGTTGTTGGCTGCCTTATCATCTGGCGAAAATCTTATTTTGCGTGCATTGTCAGGTGGTGCCTGGATAAGGACCATGTACGTAAACTATAGGGGCTCTTCTGAGGCCATGGGGTTGGTGGGAATTGGGTTGCTTTGGGGTCGGGATCTGTGGCATGGATCATTGCAGCAGGACATACATTCTTACACACACTTCTCTTACTTTTACCCAGGCCAAAGGAAATAGGTCTCAACGTGCTGGCGACCATTGATAAGGAACTTCCTGGTTCCACCGCAACTCAAGTTGCATCGGAGGCTAATATGCCTCTGATTTCTATCCCTATGGAGACTGAGACAAGTGTCTCAGCACAGGGGGAAGACCTTTTGGTATTGGCAGTCCGATTTGAGCAGGGAGCAAATGTTTTCCGTGCAGAGGGCGATTCTGGAGTTGGTCCTAGGGATGGGTGGATCTGCTGTCACCCCCAAATTCAATGGTTTTGTTGCTAAGGCTGGCTATTGCATCCTTAGCTGTTCCGATGAAGGAACTGCAAACTGGGTTATGTCCCTTGAGGACACTCTTAAACCCTGCGAAGGAGTAAATCTGCGGATTGTTGGGGAGAAAAATATCCCTAAAGCTCAGATTGCTGTGGCATACTTCCCACATTGCCCAGAAGACTCCAATGAGAGGATTCTGGACTTTGTTAAGGCTCAAAATGATAGCCTCAATGTAGACAACTGAAGGGTGGTCAGGAAGGCTGTTAAAAGGCCTACCACGGAACTAACCCTCAGCATAGACCATATGTCGGCAAAAACCATCAAATCACTTGGTTTTCGTCTCAGCTTCAAATTTGGAAGCATCCCTATTAGGCTCAAGAAGCAAGACATGGGGGTCCAGGAGGCTAGTGTCTCGTATGTAAGGAGGGCTACTGTGCCCCCTGGACCGTCTGATAATGATCATGGTAGATCTAGAGCTTGCATTCTTGTTCGTAAAAATGTCAATGCTATCCCCATTTCTGATTTTGTTTCTAGGGATCTCACAGCAGTGCTGGTAGAAGTACCGATTCCTGGGGGTAGTTATGAGGCTATTGTGGGCTCAGCATATTTCCCAGGTGGTACTGATATCATTCTTCCTCCTGAAGTTAGAAGGCTGGTGGAATATTGTAAAATGAGGCGACTTCAGCTTATGGTTGCCTGTGATGCCAATAGCCATCACCATGTATGGGCAAGCAAGAGGACGGATAGAAGAGGTGAGGAACTGCTTGCTTATTTAATTAGATGTAACATAGCTATTAATAATGTTGGTAATGATTTTACTTATGTTAGTGGGAACATACAGGAGGCAATGGACCTCACATTGTCAACCACACATATTAGTAATAAGATTATGAATTGGCACGTTAGTAATGAGCCATTGTTGTCCGATCATAAAAACATAAGATTTGACCTTGTGTCTGAGAAGAAACCAGTGGCAGCGATCAAACTCCCACAAAAAAACTAACTGGGAAGAGTACAGAGAGATTCTTAAGGATGAATTGGAAGAAGACGTTGGTCAAATCTTGACTTCAACGAGTCTTGATTATGCTTCTGATAGGCTTAAATCTTCAATTTTAACAGCTTTTGAATCAAGCTGTCCTGTGTCATTCCCCAAGGCTAAAAGAGAGGTGCCATGGTGGAATAGTGCGCTTAGTAAGTTGAGGAAAGAGGCTAGGTGCCTCTTTAACCGCATTAAGCCTCTTTAACTAAGGACTTATAGAATGGCCCTTACCTCCTACAATAAAGAGTTAAGGAGATCTAAGAGGAGATCTTAGAAACAATTCTGTGAAAGAGTCACGGAGACGCCTGTGACTGCTAGATTGCAAAAGGTACTCAAACAGGAGTACACTAGGCCTATGGGCCTTTTAAAGACGGATAATGGGGAATACACCTGGGATTGTAGATAGACCTTGGCGCTTCTCTTAGATACCCATTTTCCTGGCAGTTATGCTGATACTTGTTATACCGCAGTTCCTATTGATCCTGGCTCACAGGTTTCTGATGCCTTGCGCTTTGACGAGAGAAACCATCTCATCCAAAAGATTGTGAAGAAATGAAGATGTGCTGGAGACGACTGCAAAACTAGAACATCCACAGTGCGCACACAGTGTGGTAAATGTGATGTTGGATTGTGTGTCGAATGTTTTCAAGACTTCCATAAATTGAAATAGGACACTTCACACATCATTACTTGAAAAATGTTTGTTTTTTTTTTATTTGAATAATGTAAAAATAAAAGGAGTTATGTTCTAATGATTTTGCTCATTTCAATGCCTAGTGTGTCCACATGGACACAGCTTATTCCTGGTAAAGTAATGATGGGAAAATTTATAAAATAATAATTTTCATAATATTTTATCAATCTGAAGCCTTTTTACTATAAATATTAACTTTTTTCAAAAATAAAAAATTTGGGCAGTTAAGGGTTGGTTAGCGCACTGACAAAATATCATCAGATTTTTTGGTGCACTGTTATAAAGTAACAAAAAACATCCACTTTACTGATCAATTTCAGGACCAAAAACAGCAATTATTTATTTTGTGCAGTATGATAACAATATAGTTTATTTATAGGGGCTTGCCTTTGTACATACAAAAGTTTGACTGTACCGTAGTTGACAATTTGTGAATATATAAAATTTAAGATAGGATTTAAAATTTGAAGACGAATCAAGGTAGAGTTTGTTCCAAACATATTCCTTGAAAAAGTCAAGCTTGAAGATCGCTTACATCCTGAAGTTGCAGGTCAAGTTCACAATTCGTAGTTATGCAGTCTCAAAAAAAAAAAAAGGTTGAAATGTTCTGAGTTTTTATGTTAAACTCCATATATGTTAAATCAGCAATAGCTGGAGGCAAAGCTTGTGGATATTTTGGAAACGTTTGCAAATGAAACAGTGCTGATTCACAAACATTTAATAGATTGTGAACTCTCAATAATTTCAGGAAACATCTCAACTCAAAACATTAGTTCCAAAATATACATTTAATAATTGTTGTAAGGCACACTAAACAATATGATTCAACTTTTAAAACTGAATGTGAAAATACAGTTGTCAGCAATTAGTTGGAGTAGGAAGGAGAGTGGGATACTCTGAGTGTGTTTTGTTATTATTATTTCTAGACTCTAATTAACTATTTCAAACCTGATTGATTAGTTACTAGGTTTTTGCAGAAGCATTTATTTTTAAGTTATGTTTTAAATTTTAGTTAATTAGGTATTCATTAATAAAAGAAAAGTACCTATTGAGAAAGAAAATGTTAAGTATTTATATTGACAAAATACTAACAAAAGCGTTTCATATTGTATTTTCAAAAATTCACATTCTATACAAACATACAGTACATACTTTTACTTAGGAACATTAAGTTATAAAGTTATATGTTTTATCTAAAACATACCATATTCTATATGATATCACCAATCTTTATTTAATAAGCAAAATAAATTTTGCAGCATAAATCATTTTTGGTCATCATCTACTGAGGAAAACCTCAAACGATATATCTTGCTTTAGGTAATAGAAGGAGCAGGTGATTGTTGAGGTGTGAGATTTGAGTTTTGATCAAAAGATGAAGAAGGTAATTGGTGAAGGCTATGCAATTGATTGGTAATTGGGTGTGTATTTATATCAGGATTATGAATGTTTGGGAAATGAGTAAACTGAGAGTTTTGTTCAGCATTTCCAGAAGAAGGAAAATTTGCTTGATCATAGTAACCTCGACTAGCATTAAGGAATATACCCATAATTGCATTTTGTATTGCACACTGAGTAATTTCAGGAAATTTCCTCAATTTCGAAGCGACTACATTTCCAAAATGATGTGCCTCATCATTTGATGAACTCGATGCACGTGATGCCAATAAACCAATAGCAGTATCCAACCAAGAGTCTTCTTCAAGTATATCTGTCTTTCTTTTTGAAGCTTTTTGTGAAGGTTGAGATATTGCAGGTGATAACTTTTCTTGAGGTGTAGCAGGTAACGATTCGTCTGGAAATTCTACATCTTCAATAAATTGTGCACATTCTTCATCCATTACAGATTCATTTTGGGTCTGAAAATAGCAGATTCAAAATTAGTCTAAAACTTGTAAGACTCATTCAATGTATTTAAGAAAATTCAAACTTAAAATATAGTTTTTAAAAGTTTCTGAAAGAAACTTGTAGATAGTGTACACTTGCCAAAATACATTTTTACCTAAATAATGTTCTATGAACTAAATATTGTTTTAATTTTAAGATTGTTTTGTTTTAATTGTGTATGATAGAAAATGTGACCTAATTTAGTTTGCATTATCTGCTTTCAAAATTCTGACCACTGTTTGTTTATTTTTTCTGTAATTTTATCTCCAATTTATTTATTTTTACTACAACTCATACATTCTATCCAACCTTAGAGAAAAACTAAATTTCTAGAACTGGTACCTTAACCAACCATTGAAAACAAGATAACGAAAAAGTATCAACAAATATTCCATCCATTTTTTAGGTTTTAGTTCCACTAAATTTGAAAATATCACATGTTCCAATCCCCTAGGTCGACTCAAGTTGTAGTTTTTGTGAAAAGGGTGAATGAGGCTAAATAACTAAAAATATAAAGTCACTTCCATCAATATTTATGAAATGTTGAAATATCTGAAACAAAATTTAATTTACTTTCAGTCTAACAGTCTAATGCCTCTGATCATGGTATAGTAATGTTGATGAGTTCTTGTAATTTCTTAATTTGAATATATAATGAATGTTCATAAATTAATAACTCATTTTGTGGTTTACAATTAACAACTATTTTATTGATTTACTTTATAGTAAATGACACTTGTGACAATGTAGACCAGTCATTACAGAAAAAATAGGCATTTTTATAATTGTGCTCAAATTAAAATTGTATTATACTAGTAGTTCTGTGAACAGTAGACCTCGCTCGTTGAAGTAACAAATGTGGTTTTGAATGTGGTTGTTAGGTTAAAAATAGTGTGCCAGCAGTAAGGAAGTAAGCAGAAGGTTTAGCCAGTGAAACATTATTTTGCAATTCCTGCGATTCTGTGGTTTCTAGTACTCGTTTTTTTTCTTGAGCTTTAACTGCTAAAGATTTTTTTTAGGGGGCATTGCGTTTTATTTAGGTTAATAATGCGTAAGGTAGCTAAAAATATCACGTTATTGAGGGAAAACATAGAATAAAATATTTACATACTTAAATAACTAAAACTTAAAAATGTATTAATATAAATACCTTTTTGGAGTTTCTGCTCGCAGTCCTTTTTGGTTAACCTTTTTAACCAAAAAGGACTGCGAGCAGAAACTCCAAAAAGGTATTTATATTAATATAATTCCAGTCCAGTAAGGCAAACACAAACAAATTAAAAATGTATTTACAGTTAGTTCCAATCATATTCCAGTATTAGAAATAATGAAAACAAACGATGTTAAAGCGTCGCGATAGTGATCTCAACCCATGTACCAACACTTTTATATATGTCCTTTATCGCCGCGAGGTTTCATTTGTTTCATCTCATTTTGTAATTCAAGTAAAGCTAAGTCAAATACTTTTATGGAATAGTAATTTACAAGTATATAGTTCATTTCTTTGATTTATTCTCTACACTTTCTTATAATAATATGTCATTTTTGGGCAAAGGATATAGGCTAGTATTCCTAAATTACTATTCAAAATAGGCCTAGTTTTGTTAGCAGTCTTGTAGTACGAACATAAAAACTGGTGTTTTCAAAATAAGAAATTTGAAATCGATAAATATTTTTATACAGTTCTATTTAGAACTAAATTACGAAACTTTTTTCAATTATGAAAAAAATTACAAAAATTTTTTACTACTTTTTATGTAGGCCTAAAGTTGAACTTTTTCCTTTTGTTACTGAACATGCTTGTTTCTTGAGCTAATAACTTTGTTAATTTTACTTCAATAATTTTTTTTACTGGCATATATGAATTCTTTAAACCTATATCTACAAAAAAGCTATAGAACACTTTTGAATTGGTTTAGAATAAACTTATAAAAACATGGTTGAAATACAAAACCTTGGATGATTTTTAACAAATTTGAAGTTTACGGCCATTTTGTGAGCTTACCGTTAGAAATACGGGAAAAAATCAAGAATACAATTTTGATCGAAATCAAGTTTGATACCCGCAAAATTTTATTAGTTCTTAAATTCGACTTGCGGTTAAGTCACAAACTGGCTTTGGAAAAAGCTTACACTGAGAGAAACGGTCCGGCCGCAATTTTTATTTTATTTAAGGGGTTAAAAATGAAAAAAAAAACCGTATATATACATGGCTTGGCCTAGGAATAAGGAACATTCATGCAAAAAATCATCAAAATCGGTCAAGGCGTTTGGCCGTAATCGTGAGACAGACAGACCCACAGACGAAATGCCGAACGGTGGAGCTAAAACGGAGACCTCGCTTTCCTCGGTCAAAAATAATATTTACTTGTCTCATCACTATAGCAGTCAATAGAGATTTTTTCGTGTTAAAAATTTAACAGCAAACCTAATAACCTGTACCTAGTTAAATGTACCTATTTGAGGAATAGTTTGTAGATAAAATACCACCTCGGAAACAATGATTTTGTATTGTGTAATTATTGAAAAACAAAAACCGTGAATATTTTACTATTTTTGGTTGTTTGCTTATATTTTGTCAATCATTTAATGAAACGCTTTACTTTCAGTAAAAAATTTGTAGTAAATTAAAAAATCTTAAAATGAGACATTGAGTCTTAATCGGTGCATTTTCGACTGAGAAAAATTGGAACAACCACGGAAAATTTCATTTTTTCCCAAAATGTATAATTTTGACATTTTCAAAGTTAAAGCTTTGAAATTGTGTAAAGTTTCATTTAATGGCACGTATCTAACATTATTTTATTCTCTACAATTTTTAATAATAGAATTTCATTTTTGGGGTAATTTTTTATTTTCATTCCTAAATGCGTATTTTGAATAATTTAGCTTAATTTTGTTAGCAGTCTTTTAAGTATATTAGCATACAAAAAGTGGTGTTTTCTAAACAAAAAATTCGAAATTGACATATATTTTTATACATTTTTATTTAGAACTAAATTACAAAACTTTTGTATATTTTGAAAACAAATTATTAAACATTTTTACTACTTTTTATATGGGCCAAAAGTTGGATTTTTTCAAAGTTAAAACTTCTTCATTCGTCTTGGCGCATAGATAAAAGTTAAAAAAATTTGTGCTCTTCGTTTTTTACTTTCTCCACCCTATACATAGTAGCCTAATGGAGAAAGTATTGTTTTCGTCCAAATTTTCAAATTTGAATTATTAGTGAAATTATCTGTTTTGGTGCTCCCTGAACCCCAAAAAATTGTTTAGTGGAATTATCTGTGTAGGTGCTCCCTGAAATCAAAAATATTTTTAGTGGAATTGTTTGTTTTGGTACTCCCTGAACCCAAAAAAGTGTTTATTTGGTGATGTCTGTCCGTGTGTCTGTGTGTCTGTAAGGATGTGTACAGAGCTGGAGACCATACCAACGGTCCGATTTTGATGAAATTTGGTATGTAGGTGTAGTTCTGGCATATCTCCAGGCTTTTTTCCATTTTTCCAAAATTTTGATTTTTAAAGGGTTTTACCCTTCAAAAATTGCTAAAAAACGAGAAAAATCTTAATTTTTCAAAAACGGCTCTAACGATTTTGATAAAATTTGGCTTATTTGTAGCCCTTACTGTACCCTACCATATGCAAAAAACAGCATCTTTCTAAAAATTCTTGTTTAGGTAATAATAACAATAATAACTGATTTTTGGGGGTTTTTGGCCATAAAGGTGGTTGTTTTGCAAAATTCTCAAAAACTACTGAACGGATCGGAACGAAATTTGGTATGTAGCTTCCTCTAGAGTCATAGGTGCTCATTAAGAAAGTTTTTCAAAAAATTCGAAATTTTAGGGGGGCTTGGGGGTCAAAGTTACTAAATCACGATTTCTCTAAAACTAATGAACGGATTGGAATAAAATTTGGTATGCAGCTTCCTCTAGGGCCATAGGGGCTGTATAAGAAAGGGTTTTAAAACGTTCGAAATTTTAGGGGGTTTGGGGGGGTTTAAAGTTACTAAATCACGATTTCTCTAAAACTACTGAATGGATTGGAATAAAATTTGGTATGTAGCTTCCTCTAAGGCCGTAGGTGCTGAAAAAAAGGGTTTAAAAAAATTCGAAATCTTAGGGGAGTTTGGGAGGGGTCAAAGTTACTAAATCACGATCTTTTTTAAACTACTGAACGGATTGGAATTAAATTTGGTATGTAGCTTCCTCTAGGGCCTTAGGTGCTCGATAAGACATGTTTTCAAAAAATTAGAAATTTAAGGGTTGTTTAGGGGGGTCAAAGTTACTAAAAAAAATCAAAGAACGCATTGGAATGAAATTTGGTATGTACCTTCCTCTAGGGCCTTAGGTGCTTGATAAGAAAGTGTTTTAAAAATTCGAAATTTTAGGCAGGTTTTGGGGGGTCAAAGTTACTAAATCACGATTTCTCTAAAACTACTGAATGGATTGGAATAAAATTTGGTATGTAGCTTCCTCTAAGGCCGTAGGTGCTGAAAAAAAGGGTTTAAAAAAATTCGAAATCTTAGGGGGTTTGGGGGGGTCAAAGTTACTAAATCACGATCTTTTTTAAACTACTGAACGGATTGGAATCAAATTTGGTATGTAGCTTCCTCTAGGGCCTTAGGTGCTCGATAAGAAATGTTTTAAAATATTAGAAATTTAAGGGGGGTTTAGGGTGGTCAAAGTTACTAAAAAAATAAACAAAGAACGGATTGGAATGAAATGTGTTCTATAGCTTCCTCTAGGGCCTTAGGTGCTCGATATGAAAGGGTTTAAAAAA
>JAGFPH010000209.1:213686-238126 GCA_018207615.1 Philaenus spumarius
ATTTTGATAAAATTTGGCTTATTTGTAGCCCTTACTGTACCCTACCATATGCAAAAAACAGCATCTTTCTAAAAATTCTCGTTTAGGTAATAATAACAATAATAACTGATTTTTGGGGGTTTTTGGCCATAAAGGTGGTTGTTTTGCAAAATTCTCAAAAACTACTGAACGGATCGGAACGAAATTTGGTATGTAGCTTCCTCTAGAGTCATAGGTGCTCATTAAGAAAGTTTTTCAAAAAATTCGAACTTTTAGGGGGGCTTGGGGGTCAAAGTTACTAAATCACGATTTCTCTAAAACTAATGAACGGATTGGAATAAAATTTGGTATGCAGCTTCCTCTAGGGCCATAGGGGCTGTATAAGAAAGGGTTTTAAAACGTTCGAAATTTTAGGGGGTTTGGGGGGGTTTAAAGTTACTAAATCACGATTTCTCTAAAACTACTGAATGGATTGGAATAAAATTTGGTATGTAGCTTCCTCTAAGGCCGTAGGTGCTGAAAAAAAGGGTTTAAAAAAATTCGAAATCTTAGGGGAGTTTGGGAGGGGTCAAAGTTACTAAATCACGATCTTTTTTAAACTACTGAACGGATTGGAATTAAATTTGGTATGTAGCTTCCTCTAGGGCCTTAGGTGCTCGATAAGACATGTTTTCAAAAAATTAGAAATTTAAGGGTTGTTTAGGGGGGTCAAAGTTACTAAAAAAAATCAAAGAACGCATTGGAATGAAATTTGGTATGTACCTTCCTCTAGGGCCTTAGGTGCTTGATAAGAAAGTGTTTTAAAAATTCGAAATTTTAGGCGGGTTTTGGGGGGTCAAAGTTACTAAATCACGATTTCTCTAAAACTACTGAATGGATTGGAATAAAATTTGGTATGTAGCTTCCTCTAAGGCCGTAGGTGCTGAAAAAAAGGGTTTAAAAAAATTCGAAATCTTAGGGGGTTTGGGGGGGTCAAAGTTACTAAATCACGATCTTTTTTAAACTACTGAACGGATTGGAATCAAATTTGGTATGTAGCTTCCTCTAGGGCCTTAGGTGCTCGATAAGAAATGTTTTAAAATATTAGAAATTTAAGGGGGGTTTAGGGTGGTCAAAGTTACTAAAAAAATAAACAAAGAACGGATTGGAATGAAATGTGTTCTATAGCTTCCTCTAGGGCCTTAGGTGCTCGATATGAAAGGGTTTAAAAAAATTCCAAATTTTAGGGGGTTTGGGGGGGGGGTCAAAGTTACTAATCACGATTTCTCTAAAACTACTGAATGGATTGGAACGAAATTTGGTATGTAGCTTCCTCTAGAACCGTAGGTGCTGATAAGAAAAGGTTTAATAAAAATGGAAATCTTAGATAGGTTTTGGGGGGGAGGGTCAAAGTTACTAAATCACGATTTATCCAAAACCACCGAACGGATTGGAATGACATTTGGCATGTAGCTTCCTCTAGCTCCTACTTTTGCAATATTAAATAACCATCTCCTATGCTACTCTTGGGAAGGTATAAAGTTTCAACTGGGAGAAAGTATGTGGCAGTTATCTGGTACCGTTTATTTATAAATGTACCGGAAAAGTTATAAAATATTCAAAAAATGTTTCAAATCCTAATATCTCAACTTCAAAACCGAATTTTTGAATGAATCTGGTTATTTGGGGGTTTTGGGAGGGACTGATAAGGAATGTATATAAAATATAAAAATTCAACATGGCAGATACAAAATGGCAGCCATTTTCTTTAAAAATTCTACGGTTTTGGAGGTTTAAAAAATATTTCTTATGTAAGTTCATTTTTATTTAATCTTTAGTCGCTAATCACGAATATGAGATAAAAAAAAGAAAACAATCAGTTTGCCCAAAGTGTCCGCCATAAACGTGACAAATCATATGATTTTCGGTGATTTCTACGTGTATTCCAGAAAAAATATAAAAAAGATAGAACCCAGTGCAGGTTAACCGATTTGTATAATTTTTGTTTTATTTGTTCATCTGGGCACGTAGATTAAATTAAAGTTAAAACAAATTTTTGTGCCGCCCGATTTTTTTTTTATGTAAGTACCGGAAAATAAAAAATTTAAAAAAGATATGAAATACAAATATTTCAACTTCTAAAAAGAATTTTTGAATGTAACTGGTTATTTAGGGGTTTTGGGAGACACTCATTACTAATAAATATAAAATTTGAAAATTAAGGATGGCGGATACAAAATGGATGGACGAAACTTCAGCCGTTTAAAACGCGTAAAACCTTTCGTTTCGGAGAAAATTGCGAAGCTCGTTTTACATTAGGGTCTAGACTGGTCCTTTTTAAAAATATAAACTTCCAAATCAAAATTAAAGTAAAAAAACAAGCTTATTAATTTTACACAGAGTTTGAAATAGAATACTTAAACATCGGCCAAACTAGATTCGTTACACATTTAACTTATCAACGAGACTCACGATTTTTTGTTTACAGCGCATTTCAATCTGTTCCAGATTCGTCAATTTTTGGAATGTCAACATCAAATTTGTTTTAAAAGTTAAATACTCCAGCATAAATATTCGCAGTAAGTATGAACTATTTTTTCCATGTACTTTTTAAAAGCGAGGTGCTTGAAGATAGTCTTCTGTTTGACCTATCTCGTTTTAACTACAACACCTTTGGATTCAGCGATTCCATTTTAGACATTTTTTAACATGTCATTTTAAAAATCGGTACAGTAGTTAAAAAGATACTTGTTTTTTGGAATACCTATTTTAAAATAATAATAAAAAATTGACTAATCTGCAGCCGCTTAACTCAAGCGTTTTGACAAAACATCTAAAAAGGTCTAAAATTATACTTTTTTAAGTGACTTGTATTTTTAAAAGTAAATAATAAAAAAGGCTTATACTCTTTGATCTTGTTTGAATATATATGTTTAACTTGTAAAAAAGTTTTAGGTCAATATTTTGAAAATTTTCTAAACTAGATCCGTTTAAAATGACTTGGTGGGTCCGGTACTCCTAAAATCGAGAAGCCGACTCTAGATTGGGTCATTTTCAAGATAACAAGCTGAGACTCAGCATAGAAGTTTAAAATATATATTTTTACTTCTATGTCAAGTTTGAATTCGATATATTAAAATTCAACCCATTTAGACATGCTACACATATGAATGAGATTTCCACTTTCTGTGATTTCTGCCGTATTATTGTTAACAATATTTCTAAATTTTAGTGAATCAAAAAAAAAAAATTACTAACAATACATTGTTGTTAATACTTTTTAACATAATTATTTTTTTTTTAATTTGTAAAATGCTCGTCAAAGTAGGCACTTTTTTTAAAAACATGTTTTTATTGTCATTTTTTTTTTTTTAAATTAAAGCAATAATTAATTGTTGTCATTGTTGTTAAAAAATTAGGAAATGTCAATTTTATTTCATTGGTATATTTTTATAAGGATACTTTTTCTAGGTTTTTGGTTTTAGGTTACAACCCTATTGATACCTATTTTTGGAGATCTACCGTTCTGATTTCCGAGTGGTTTGTTTTTAAATTAAAGACATTTTTGTCGTCATTGTTATTAAAAAATTAGGAAATGTCAGTTTTATTTCATTGGTATATTTTTGTAAGGACACTTTTCTAGGTTTTTGGATTTAGGTTACAACCCTATTGATACCTATTTCTAGAGATCTACCGTACTTATTTTCGAGTGGTTTGTTTTTAAATTAAAGACATTATTGTCGTCATTGTTATTAAAAAATTAGGAAATGTTAATTTTATTTCATCGTTATATTTATAAGGACATTTTTTGTGGGTTTTTTGTCCTAGGTTACAATCTTATTGATACCTGTTTCTAAAGATCTACAGTTCTGATTTTCGAGTGGTTTGTTTTTAAATTAAAGACATTATTGTCATCATTAATATTAAAAAATTAGGAAATTTCAATTTTATTTCATTGGTATATTTTTATAAGGACACTTTTCTAGGTTTTTGGTTTTAGGTTACAACTCTATTGATACCTATTTCTAGAGATCTACCATTCTGATTTTCGAGTGGTTTGTTTTTAGATTAAAGACATTATTGTCGTCATTGTTATTAAAAAATTAGGAAATGTCCATTTTATTTCATCGTTATATTTATAAGGACACTTTTTGTGGTTCTAGGTTACAACCCTATTGATACCTATTTCTGGAGATTCATTTTGCCCTTTGACGTTTTTACTAACACAGCCGAACTCGGGAGGTTTTTTTACACAGTTGTATTTAATTTTATAATTAACGTTATTGATGTTTGAGATGTTTTGAATCGTACTTTCACCAACCTGATGACAAACAATACAATGTGAAAAGAATAGAAACCTTACAATTTTAAATGCTATACAATTAAAACACGATAGTATGTTATGATAGTATCACGGAAACCCCCAGAACCGCAAAAATGTATTCACAGAAATTGCCTTTCTCCTGAAAGTCCATTTTTCCTTGATTGCATACACGTAAGTTTGAATAAAATCTAAAGTATTAGACCTAGGCCTTTGAAATGTAACACTTTTATTTGTATTATATTTAGAAGATTTTTGGTCACGGAAAACACTGAAGCTTCAAAAACGTGATAGTAAAACCAAATATTTGAAAATTCTTTTTAGGCTATTATTAACGTTATAACTTTTTTCTTAGCAACAGCACATGGTTGTTAAAACCGAAAAAGCTTCTTCAAAGGATATGCTAAACAAAATATTAGTTAATGGTTAAAGTAACTATTCAAAATTTTTAAACGAAAAAATCTAAAAGTTGAGTTAAAAAAAGTGCGGGAAAAAGTACTACTCCCAAACCCTTCTTTTTAGATTTACTAAACAGTATAAAATTACTTTCAAAGGTTAAAGCTTAAAATACAAAAAAAAAGTAAGTCTTTGGTGGTGGATCCGCTTAAGACTATTTGACACTTTAGAATTTTAAATAGGCTTATGATATTAAATTTTTTTTAAACATAACATACTGAAGGATAATTTTACGTCTGAATACAGCCATATCTCTTATTTTTATTTTGATAATTTCAAAATTTTCTCCGAACTACCTTTTTCCCACAAAAAATTATGCAATGCATCCGCCCCAGGTTTAAACATTTCTACGGGATTACAAGTGACAATTTATTGATGTTATTTTAATACTATACATGTTAAAGGTGAATTTAATCGCTATATTATTGAAAGATTATACAAAATAGTTTCCATGGAAATAGTGTTTATGCAGTTCTTTAAAATGTATTATTTTTTTAAAATAGTGAACCTTTTTTACAACCTCCACTGTTTTAACAGCAATTAATAAATACTGAGGTTTGAAACTGTAATATACAGTTTACATCAAAATTTGGCATGTAATATTATTATATTGTATAAGGGACTTTTCAAATTGTTTTTCCATGTCACAGAAAAAGTACCAGGAGTGAAACTCATTGAAAAAATACCATCTCAATATCTATAGGCTAATTAATAGAGGTGAGCGTTATTTAACGTAGTAGTGAGTTCATCAATAGACGTTGACAATAAAAGTTGAACATTGAAACCAAGAAAGAGAGAGTAAAGATATTCCTGGATTGACATGAGTAAATGGCTGGAAAACCCCAGCAAGGTACCCAGAGTTAATGAGAACTTATAAGACAAACACTCGCCTTGCATTTATTTCAGCCAAAACTATATTGGTCTTGAGTTAGGTTTTCGCAGCGGCCACCAGGCAGTGCTGGGCGTCCTTTTTTCGTAGCTCAGTGTGCAAGCGAGAGCGCCGAGAGCCTGTCTCTCTCGTACCTGCAACGAGCCCACTCTCTCTCTTACACTGTAGCCCAGTCAATAAAGGGAAAAAATAGGCCTTAGTGGAAAGTAATTAGTGAAAAGCTGAAATTTTGTCAGATGTTACAATAGTATAAGAGGAGTATTAACACAAAAGTCCCCACCCCTCCTCCTCTTGCTTCCCCCCTACCCCCCTACCCCCCTTAAAGTTCACTTTTGAAAGATTTTTTATTTTGTCAATATCTAAGAGATAAAAAGCGATAGAGTAATTTTTATTTCGTTATTGTAATCCTTATAATATTCTCTATCAAAAATGTTCTTTGCGTTTAAGCTATAAAACAATTATTTACCGTGTATTTTTAAATTTAATGTTAAAATTTTAACTTTTCTATTACAATAATTACATGTTTAGCTATTTTTGATTAATATGAGACAAGTTATGAAAAAATGGCTCAAATAAAACTTTTAGGGTATTTTGCAATCTTTATATTGATATAAGTTTTATAAATGTTAAGTGCAGACAGTTGACTAAATCGGCCTGTCAAAGGGAGATGGTGCGGCGCGGGGAGTACGAGTCCTCGCGGGCCGGATCAGCCCGTTGGCATATCAGCGGTCAATCTGCAGTAAAGGCCTATTGTTTGGACTTTTATTTGTATTGCTGGTCTAATTATAGGCATTATAATGGTTAAATAGAAGTAAACATTTATTTTATTTTTTCATTATTTATTTCTTTTCTGGTATTTATTATTGCAGTGATAAACACACAATAGGATTTCTTTTAGCCAAGCCAATAAAGGGGAAAAATAGGCCTTATTGGATATAATTAGTGAAAAGCTGAAATTTTGTTTATAAAATTGTTACAGTAATGTTCTTTATATTAGGAGAGCTAGTTTTAGTTTGGGGGATTATTTATAACCCTAAGTTATTGAGGCCGTGCCATTATCCACCACCTATGGACCCGCCGCGCCGTGTCCCGTACTGGCTAAAACCGGCAACGACAGGTGTCAAGCAGCAGAACATGTTTTGTTTACTGTAAAAACACCATCATGGACCATCCATTCATCACTCAAATTGCTATTTACAATATCTTAAAATTGTCTGGGATATATACAATACTGGCACATAAACGTAGAGAGTTTCAGTTTTATATAAGGCCGGCCATACACAGAATCAGACACGGTCAGTCACGTTTAGTCAATTTGACTAATAGCAACTAAAACGGGGGGTTTAGCATGGGTGGTTATGGGGTCGCCACACACTGCATCGAACGAGACGAACAGACACAAACAGACGTCTAAATATGTGTTTTCCTTGCCTGACGCAGCTCCCTCAAAAGACACCTTTAGTCAAAAGCTATTAGACAGTGTCTGTCAGAGCCACCTGCGCACAACCCCTCCTTGTCACTTGATTTTCTCAAATTCGTGTTTTGTTTTTTAATCTTATCCTGGTTTTTCCCCAAGATGTATTCGAACGTTTCGACTTTCATTCGACAATAGTTTTCGATTTTTTGGGATGGTTCTCAATTCCTTAATAAAGTCTACGAGGTTCCTCTTCTCGTTTATATGGTGTACCCAAAGATCTCTGTTATTAGTGACTTTTCAAACAAATTAATCAAGTTCCACATCATAATTATAGCTTCCTCTTCCTTCTCTTCAAAGTTTGTTTCAAAGTTAGGTTAAAAACTTTCAATAAGCACTAAATGCACACAATACAACAATCTGGTGGACAGAAGAACTGAAAATGGAGGGAGGCAATGACGCCCAGTGACTAAAACCCCCACACACAGGATCAGTCAATAACAGTCAGACAGAAAAGGCTGAAGGCGTCTTTGACTATGACTGACCGTGTCTGATTCTGTGTGTGGCCGGCCTAAGACAGTGGAAACATTCTTGCTACTGTTTTATTCCAATCCAGTTTAGTCTTGATCATCAATTATTTCATCTACATTAGTAGGACTGTTATCACATTAAAACCTTAAAACAATTAAGTTCTACTTTCGGACACCCACAATATTTAATACAAGATGTCTTACAGCTGCAAGACACGAGGTGCAGAAGGTCATCAGTTACAAAAGACTTAGTACTTAATGTTGGTGTTAAAGCTTTCCTGTAACCTCCATTTTCTTTCATCTTTTCCATCTTCCAACTCCAAAACTGTAGCATCCAATCTGTTACCAAGCCATGTCTGCACTTGAAAATAAACCCTGAACAAATGATGATGCTTTGCAAGGTCGAAGTTTGACCTTAGATTAGATTTTTTTGCAATTTTTGCAAGTAACGAGCTTCATTGAAGTTCATGTGCTTTTTCTGTTAAGATAAAATTTTCCTCGTTTGTTTTCAGTTCTTTGGAATCATCTTGACATAGAAACACCGACGCTTGTGTTTGAGCTTCTTCTGACTTTTGTAAAATGTCCAAAGATTTTATTTTTCCCAGATCAAAGAAAGAAGATGTTGTGTCACAACCTGTTATGGCCATAAGCAAGCAGATTAAGCTTCCTTTTGTCGTTCAACTTATGGATGATTTTGGAAATCCTGTAATACACTTTTCGTCCAGTTACTGGTTTTCAAAAGTAGATTGTTTGGTTCTCAGGCCCAAGCGCTACCAACAGTATTAATAAATTGGTGTATTAATAAATTGACAGTAAACAAAACATGTTCTGCTGCTTGACACTTGCCGGTTTTAGCCAGTCCAATAATGGTGGGTCCATATTTGATCGAGAATGGAACGGTCCTAATAACTTAGGAGTAGGAATACTCCCCCAAACTAAAACTAGATCTCCTAATATAAAGAACATTAACAATTTTATAAACAAAATGTCAGCTTTTCACTAATTATATCCAACAAAGGCCTATTTTTTCCCTTTATTGGCTTGGCTAAAAGAAATCATATTGTGTGTTTATCACTGCAATAATAAATACCAGAAAATAAATAAATAATAAAAAAATAAAATAAATGTTTATGTCTATTTTCCCATTGTAACACCCATAATTAGACCAGCTATACAAATAAAAGTCCAAATATAGGCCTTTACTGCAGATTGACCGCTGATATGCCAACGGGCTGATCCGGCCCGCGAGGACTAGTACGCCCCACGCCGCGCCATCAACTTGCCAGGCCGATTAAGTCAACTGTCTGCACTTAACATTTATAAAACTTATATCAATATAAAGATTGCAAAATACCCTAAAAGTTTTATTTGAGCCATTTTTTCATAACTTGTCTTATATTAATAAAAAATAGCTAAACATGTAATTATTGTAATAGAAAAGTTAAAATTTTAACATTAAATTTAAAAATAGACGGTAAATAATTGTTTTATAGCTTAAACGCAAAGAACATTTTTGATAGAGAATATTATAAGGATTACAATAACGAAATAAAAATTACTCTATCGCTTTTTATCTCTTAGATATTGACAAAATAAAAAATCTTTCAAAAGTGAACTTTAAGGGGGGTAGGGGGGGGAAGCAAGAGGGGGAGGGGCGGGGACTTTTCAGAAAATATTCCTTATATAATCAACTAACATTCATGAAAAAATCAGCTTTTCACTAATTAGTTCCCACTCAAACCCTTTATTGACTGGGCTACTGGCCGTGAGCGCTCTCTCTCACTCCGGCTGCGAGGGTAACAGTTGCCGCCACCAAGTTGCGGCCGCTGTGAAAAGCTTGATTTTGGCGGGGGAAAAACTGACTGACCAATATCCATAAGGAGTGTTTGGCTTATAAGTTGTAGTCATTGCTAGTGTTAAGATATGTACCCAAATCAACCCATTATGATTAAATAATAGACATAATCCAATCACACAGCTGAACCGCTGACATGAGTTGAAGGAATTTAGAAAATTAAGTTTATACATTTTTTGGTTTCAAACAACTATTTTTGAAATTGGTCTACTCACAAAGGCGCTTGCGAGTTTGCACCTCGACCAAGCGGCCTTGGAATATAGCCTGCTTCGTTTCGCTTGCAGCACCCCCACGTGGTTTTGAACCGGGTACTTTTATATCAAAGGTCGTGTAAACAACATAATGTGCAGAATAATCTCCTATATTTAAAAAGCCTAAACAGTTTTCACCTCGACCCAGCGGCCAAACTTTTATGGCTTACTCAGCTAACTTAACAGTACACCTTAACATTATTTTATATAAACTATACAATATTTGTGGATATAACTTATTTATACTTTTTCATGTCACCCCAAAACGTGTTACATTGCGTTTTTGTAAAAAAATTTTGGACTGCGACTAAACAACCCGAATTTGAAAAAAATTAGTGAATATTTTCATTTATTTTAATGTATAGAATCCGATTCTGAATAGCGCTCCAAGGTTTTTTGTGACAACCTGAATATATTATAAATGAAACAACTAATTTGTACACGTTTTGTTCCCTAAGAAAAATGTGTTCATCTCTTTTATATGAACCTTTTTTTAAAGAGTGAAGTGTATAAAGTGAAGCAACAGAGGTCTAGATTTGTTTAATACGGTTGTACTTCCGATGTTGTTATTTATTATTTGTCTTTATTCTTGTGGGGCGAGGTTAGGACTATCTAGTCCTCTCTACCAACTACCCATTATACGTAATTGCATTAAATACATACATCAAAAATGAAATAGTTAAACAAGAATAATTATTATAATCATAATAATAATAATGAGAAGAAGAACAGAAAATTAAATTAAAAATTAACATAAAATAAAATGCAAGATGTCAGACCAACAAAGCATGGGGCCCTTCTTTTCCTCTCCTCTCCAAGATTGAGGCCACTCTACTTTAATTTATTATTATTACTACAAGATGTATTGTACCTGCCATATATAATAATTATTATTATCAATAGTCGTAGTGGGGACAGCGGAAATGTATTAACATTGGCACAGGGCAGTTGTATTAAAAACAATAATCAAAGCTCAAACACGCTACGACTATGTATACTTACTGGATTGGCAGCTCGATTGTCAGAAGCCGATCCGCGATCGGTGGTTGTGTTTTGGACTTTGAAGGCTGAATGGGCAAAAAGCGTCTCGCCCCGCATTATTTTAACATTATCTCGATAGCTTTCCTAGACGTTTTAGGCTTTATAAATACGTTTTAAGGCATTTTTATAATAATGATTCAAATGAATTACCTTTTATACATCACTCACAATCAATCCGCCTTTCATATTTCTAAATAACATCTAAATAACGGTACGAAATATTTGATATTGAAGTAGAATACAATAATTTGAACAATCATATAACAAACAAGCATATTTTATTAGCCTATATAAAACAAATGTTTAATGTAAAGGGGCCCTAAACACATATTACATATTATGAAACAAAAAAAACCTTGTTTAACTTTTGTCTAATACCTAAATTCCTTTTTTTACAGCTTCAGTTGTTTGTTTCTTTGCTAAATTGTGACAAATGATCTTAAAAAATACTTTATACACAAACTTAATTAAAAACATTGTATGATCTTCTAAAAATTCATCATTTGTAACATGGCCTTTAAAAACATTTCCTGTGAAGTGATTACAAACTTTCAACGTTAATTTATGGGTGCTTTCATTTGGGTTAATTAAATGCAGCTTAAGTCTGTAGGCATATCCGCATACTTCATTATTTTCAGTACATCTTCATGAGACCTGATCAACTTCCCTTTTGATATAAAATCTGTAAAATGCGTATGAGGTCTTAGTACGCAGTTTTCAGCATGCAGAATCGCGCTGGAATCTTCAATTGTTATTTTCTTTTCAAATGATCACCCCACAAATATAATACAGCACATTATCTTTGTAACTAGATACCTCGCAATATTCCATCGATTTCAGCTGCATCATCGATTTTGTTATCATAAGAAAACTCATTGCCCACATTAGTCCCCAGCTCTATGACATCAATTTTTGGTATTGGATCAAACTAAAGACAATTGCTGTACTTTTTTTATTACATACTATTTTTAGACGTTTTGAGATTAAAATAAAACTAGTATGAGTTAGTAACATCTATTAAGTAAGTTGTTTTGTATTGCAACAAAAATGCAAGCATTAAAAAAATAGCCTGAAAGGTACTAACCTATAGTCTTTAGTCACAGCACTCATCAGTAGTTGGTGTGATACAAGCCATTGCCGACAACTCACTAACGAAACGCCAAACTATAGGTAATTTTTTTTTGCTTCCATTTTTATTGCAGTAACCTAGCAACGTTTAAAATTAGTGGTCTCCGTATAATATGTAAGTACCGGTCTTTGATAAAATGTTGGTTTTTTACTCGCGCTTCCAACGAAGTACTGTATGTTATAAAGTATTGTACAGTGTATAATTCTTTGCCAGAATATAAAAAAGAGTCCATGCCGAAATTAACTACAGTAATCAATGTAGGACTAAGCAACTTACATGAAATTCACGGTTTTTTACCGAACAATACTATAGACTAGTCAACGAATGCCCAAAAGGGGGTCTAGAAGGAAAGTCAATAAGCGGAAAGACCAACTAACTATGGTACATTGTTTGGGGTACCTAGTAGTATAACATATTAAAAGTCCTTGACCCTAGAGGTGGCAGGTTAAAGGTACCATTTTTTATTTTTTGCCTATATCTCAGTAGAGATTGGTCCTACAAAAAATATATACGTATACGAAATTAAAGGTGACAAAATTCTCTACAGTTTTCATACCTATAGTATTTTTGCTATCTGTAACCGTTAATGAAATATACGCTCTCGAAAATCGGTAATTTTCGAAAAAACGTTTCATTGGAATACTTTATTATTTCTTCCCCATGCGGTCTACCCTCGTGAGCTCTCTCCAGTTCTTCTCTCGTTCATAGAAAGTCAAATTATTGTGTATTTCGCCTCAGTATATTATTTTATTTCATTATTATTATTATGTCGCTATGTCGACGGAAGAATGTTTGGTTTCTCGCTTTAGTTAAGTTAGTTTATATAATGTCATACGTCCGTAGGAAGTCGAATTATTGTACTTATTATTATTATATCCGATGTATTTTATTAGTACCGTATTATATGCGGTATATTTTATGTTTATTATATCCTTTATATTTTATTAGTATTATATGCGGTATATTTTATTTTTATTATATCCGGTATATTTTATTATTATTATATCGCAATGTAGATGCAAACGTATTTTGTTTGTGACGAGAACTTGTACGAAAGTGGTGGGAAAGTGTCCTGTATGAGTGCAAAAGTAATAGCTTCACTGATAAGTGCCACTTTACAAAGAAATTACGGAAAAAGCTCCAACCTTGTAGGTTTGACACCCTCAAAGTTCATTCCACATGCAGAAAACATTATACGTGAGCCGAATGAATTGCAGCTTATGTGATTCTTATAAATATTTGTGACAAAGATGTTTTCTCCATCATCCACAAGCTTATTCAAATTTTGTGTACCTTGCCAGTCAGTAGTGCAAGTGCGGAAATGTCATTTCTTCCTTAGGCCGTGTTTTACGAGCGCTGTTAGCGCCACGTTTTCAACGTCACGTTAACGTCGGTTTTTTGGGTAAAGGAAACACCTGTGGTCCATGCTATACGAGCGCTATAAACGCTGGCGAATCCGCGCTAACCGGACGTTATCAACGCCGAACCAAGTTATATGGAGCGCTGTCAACGCGCAATCGCACTCTCAGCGCAGACCAGAGATACCACAGTAGTCAGTATCGACTTCTGGTTCTAGTTGTTATTGTTTATTTCAAAGTGGTTATTGAGTACTTTAAAGTGACAAAATGTTTGACACGGAAAATTTTATCCACGCTATCGAACAGAAGCCACCTCTTTACTGCGTTAAGTCAAAGGATTATAGCAATAAATAATTGATAGCTAAATTCTGTAATGAGGTTGGTGAGACAATGCCCCATCGTCTACCCTTCCTCTTACACAATTCCTCATATGTTTATACTATTTTAATACACCCTAACTGAATGAAGTTCAGCTTGGAAGTCAGTGACGCCACGTTGACAGAGTCCCGCGTTGATGACACGTTACGACCCGCTTTCAACGTCATAACTTGGCAGCGCCTGGTTTTCAGCGTTATCAACGCGGAGCTAATAGCGCCCGTATAAAGGCCAGGTCACACTGCAGCAGACGGACGGACGAAAAATCGCTTCCCTACTTATCAAATGTGCCAGTACAATGCAGACGTCTGCTTGCATACGTTTTGGAATCGCTCCGGATGCGATTTTTTAAACGTCTGCTTGCATATGTTTAGTATCACACATGAGCTAATTCAGTTTCTCAACTGTCCCGCTAGAGTATCTAGGGTTTGTTTACCAGCGAGGAGCTGTCTGCTTTGTGTAAAACACGTGGGTTGTGTTTCCTTGTATCTTGTGTTACGCTTTAGGCCTATATTAGAATGATAATTTACCCACCACGATGATTGTGAAACCAACATGGTTCTTCTGAATTAACTTTTCAGTTTTAATATTATTGTTTCAATTCAATTATTATTTGATTTTAATCTGTTTATTTAGCAAGAGCGTATGCAGGATTTTTGTTGGAGGGGAGGGGGGCAATTAGATTGAAAATAGAAGCTATTTTTCCAAACACTATTTAACAGCATTTATTGACATAATATATACATATTTAAATATTTTTTTTAATATTGAAATTATGATTACCTATTTTTAATAACAAAAGTTACAAAATTACAAATAAAATTACATAATATGGTCTTAAATTTAACTTAAATCTCACAGTATACTGAAGACGAGCAGGGGAGAGAAAAGATCTGCAAGCGCCCGTCTGCTGCAGTGTGAGTTGGAAAAAACATCCGTCCGCATGCATACGTCTGCTGCAGTGTGTGCTGGCCTTAACATGGCCCTTAAGGCACTTGAAGTAGTGGATAAGAACTACTAATACTACTTCAGAAAAGGTTGGTTGGATTGGCTCTCTTATATATACACCACGATATTACCTATTGAACTCAACCAAGTGATTGAGAGATTCGAAAAATCAGGAGGAAACCTTAGACTTTCTCTCTAGCGTTAAGCCTAAGTATACACAATATAAATTTAACTTCAAATGTTGTTATTTTAAGCTAAAAAGTCATCTGTTTATTTATAATTAGTATCAAGCTCGTTTCTTTGGAGTCAAAGATTTAAAAATTTTCTATTAGTCGTCTCCTATTTAAACATCTGTAGTTCTGTTAAAATAATTAAAAGGTTTACTATTCAACTATTATACAAAATCTGAATAGTAAGCTTTTAAAAAAATCTTGTAAAAAACATAAAATGCTGAAGAAAAATTTTAACATGAAAATTGTAACACTAACGTCCATGTCACGGAGAAAATATAAAATAAGAAATAATCAGCTGTTTCCTATAGTGACTAAAGACACAGAGGTTTGGTCTAAATAAATAAAATGACGCAATGCATAAATAATATTAACCATTTATAATTTTTGTATATACATTTCTAAATGACGCAAAATAATTACAGTAAAATCATTTTTTCTTATAAGTAAGTAAAAAGTAAAAAAGCAGACTATAAAGGTGGGTAAAATAAAAGCAGACTTAAAAGATATATTAATGTATGAACATGTAACGTGTAAGAACTGTGTAAAAGATCATTTAAATAATTGCGGTTGAAGTGAATTGTTAATGAAGACAAGCGGTAATATAATAATAAACATTTTGATTAGGCAAAGACAATCCGAAGGCAACTTATAAAGAAGAAATAAATACATGTATAACAAGACACAACATCGGTCTATACGTTGAGATACGGAAAGCCTAGCATAGAGTTGCGTACGTGACATTTCACATGTACAGTTCTGAGAGAAGTACGCTTAACAACGCAAGAGAAGAGAGGAGAGGAGAAGAGAATGAGAGAAGTCAAGATGGCGTAGCCGGCTTTGTACAAGCTACTTGCGGGTGGTGAAGAATTTGCAAGAAAAATGTAACAATTCTAAAAAGATCACGACGAAAGTTATATTAATGTCAAGTAGAGACGTCTAGGAGTTTGCAAAAGTGTAAGAAGTGAAATCTTCCGTATGTTTCTTTTAAAAAATGGACTTGTTGAAAAGTTGCCATGTGGTTTGAGTAACGCGTTGGTAAAAAGTAAGTAAAGTGACTTTGACGATTAGAATCAGTGAAATCCTAGGTAAAAAGACAGTGCAACGAGTGAAACTGTAAGTAATAATGGCCATAGGACATATTTTTTAGTCTGCAAATATAAAATTTTTCATTTTATTAAAAACTAACTTCTTTTGATTTCTATTGCGTCATAGCTTAAGATATGGACAACGAAACTTTGTATAACTGTAAATAGTTCTTTGATTTATTTATATCATTATGTCGATGTTTTTTAATTGCTGTAAATATTCATTTTAATCATGTTTGAGTAAATAATAGTTGTCTTGCTGCAATGCCTTGAATTTCTTTATATAGCCACGAATGTCCATTTAGCCAGTACTTTAATAGCCAGGTATTCACCCCTGAGAAAATAAAATTAATTAACAAATATTTCTCAGTGATTAATAATTACAAGTAAATATATGCAGACAGAGCATAAGTGAGGTTATATGTGGATTATCGCGAATATTATGATTATTATTCTTTTTATTTAAGATTATGGGAGTTAAGTAAAGGTGATTTTTAAGGTTTTAAAAGTAAGGTGAGTTGAAGTAAGGTGAAAATATGATATTGTTCTACGTTGAAGTTGGGAGAAAGATGTTATGGAGAGTTTAGGTGGGTGATGATTTATTATTATTGAAGTAAGGCAATAGGCCTAGGAGGTATATAAGTGATTTTAAGTATTACATGAGCGACGACTTTTGTTTTTAAGGTGAATAAGTGAAGGAGGTGATGAAGAGATATTGATAATTATTAGATAATCCACATATAGCATTTTTATTTTGATTTAAAATATTTTTTTTAATTTCTGAACTTTTTACCGAACCTCATTTTTTTTAACACAGTATAACTTTATATAATCTTTATTTTTTGCAACGCTTATCGTTGCAAAATGGCTTTCCCAACGTGGGGCTGATAAACGAAAGAAGCATATTCTTATTATTTTTTGCAACGCTTATCGTTGCAAAATGCTCCCAAATTTTATATTTTTAGTTTGATAATTTCAAACTACATATCCTACAACCCCTCCCCCCCTCCAGAAAGTTTCCTCCCAAAATGATGCCTTGGATCCGCCACTGTTTGATAGTACAAAAGTAAAAAAGGAATTTGTTGTACAAGTTTTAATTTTTAAAATTACTTTGTTTGCAGCAGAAATTAGTGATGGATTCCGGGCGTAGCTGGACAGCGACAAGACAGCGTAGAAATACAGATGACTTCTAGATCAATCATTCAGTTCTGTTTTATTCGTACCTGTCAAAGATATATGTAATCTTGCATTGTTGATGTAAGAATTTATTCATTATCCCGAGACTATTTGATAACTTTAACAAGAGTCAGATAATTATATGAAACTTTACACATGCGAATTTCTCTTCCGTGGAGAGATAATCTGTTAGGTGGTAATATTTGTCTAGACATATCTCTGGCAACGCATATTTTATCAGCTATCAGCCATTTTGTTCTTTTTACTAAATAATTTATACTTTTGAACAGCTGAACTGATTGAGTTGAAATTTCGCACGTTACTCGTCAATATGAATGCCTAGTTTGAGAAAAATAATCAACTTGTCCCAGTAATGAATTTTAAAATGGAGGCCGTTTAAACATTTTAAAAGAAAATAACTACAATTTTTCGAATTGTTTTCATTTGAAATGTTTAACAGGCCTCCATTTTGAAACGGATTATAAGGACAAGTTGATTATGTTTTCATAACTAGGTCATTACATCGAATACACAGTTCGAAATTTCAACTCGATCAGTTCAATTTTATAGATAAAAACTATTTAGTAAAAAACAAAATGGAGGATGGCTAGTAAAAGAAACGTTTCCGAACAAGTGTTTTGTGAAGCTTTTTTTTATTTTGGCCCGTATGACCACCCCTGAATCACTCTGTACAATATATGGCTTTTTTTAAAGTTATTAAGTTGTCTCGACACTAGATTTTCAACACACTGTTATAGACGCTATAATATGTACATCAATTGTAAAAAAATGTATTAAATAAATATATTTGAAATATGAAATTTGTTACTATTACTACACTTAGTAGGCCTATTCTTATTAAAACCCAATAATTTTTCCCAGTACATAAATACATTTAATTCTATTTACACTGAAGTAAATTCTTTGCATGTTTACAACACCGTCAGCTTTGAAAAAATATGGAGACTATACATAATAATAAAATGGCGGCTTTATCAAAGCACAGTTTCAACTTTTTATCATTAAGTGGTATTAATTGATAGTTTACTATTCTAAATATTATTCAACTTGACCAGGTTGAACTCGAATAAGTTTTAAGAGAGCATTGGGACTTACGAGGTTTTATTTAGAAGGAAAATTGGGAAAGGGTAACATGAAAAAATGTGAATGTGGGGAGTTCGACACAGCGGGTATGGTGACAGAGAAGGAGTTCAAATATTTGAGGATTTCGAAGAGGGGGTTATTAGGGTTAAAGAGAGTGTGAATGAGTGGCCGCGAGAAGGTCGTCGGTGGTGCGGGGCAGAGATTGGTCTCCGGTGGTGCTGGACCATGTATGGAATCTAGCCCTCGGGATGATGGGGACCTCTCGAGCTTTGTTGAGGGACGGCATCCTACCCAGAACATAAAGGAATGGCAAGTCCAAGCCGATGTCGGGAAGTCTGAGTAAAACAGTAGATGCATGTCAACACTCTGGTACCGAAAGATATTAAGAATATATCCTATATCAAAGATTATCTACCTTGGAAGCATGCTGCAGATATGAATGAAAATAATGGTTCAGTTGAAAATGGAACTAGGTGAGATGTATTACAGAAATGTCTAGGTTTAGTCAATAGTAGCATCTCCATCATTGCAAATAAAGGGGAAAGCTACTCTCTAGAAAGTATTAAAAGGGAGCCGTTGAATGTATAGGAAGTAAACATTTTGAAGAAACGTGTATTACATTAAAAATTAAAAGTAAATGGTTGGGTTTGGAGTTTAGGTTAAACGTACCATCAAATTTAGGTCGACATCAAATTTAATGGACACGTCGTTGAAAAACTTCATGGTTAGGAGTGAGGGTTTAGAATGTAGACAGCGTTGTATGTCTTAGACTAGTAATTACACACTAGCACATTAAAAGATATTAAGCCGTAATTAAATCACACCAATGGAATCGCAACAGCTAACAAGGACGTAAGGTGGTAAGGAATTAATTATTATTTAGATGGAATGATAATAATAACAAAACAAAATATTGAGGACGGAAGAAATAAATAACGTTGTATAGATGGTCAGACAAGTCAAAGATTGTCTGAAAATAGCTTGCGAGTATCACTTTGGTACTTCAGTTGATGAAAAACTACAATATACGCAAAGAGAACCCAAATGGAAGTTAATACTCGGATCATATACGAAAGAATCCGACTCATGAATACAAAAATAGAGATAACCAGTTTGTTGTGCCGCTAGGTCTCCGCTTCAAACACTAGTTGTGACGTAGCGAACGCTAGTGCCCTGAGGATCTTCTTCAACTTTGGAGCTGTCTGGATGACCTCCGGACTGAAAAGATGGTGGGAAAACAAAAATCTTTCTTTTTATAATATACGATTTATTATTATTTTGCAGAACAATTTGTATCTACAATCTAAACACATAAACCACACTGGCTCATCCTATTTAAACGTCGGTGGATCGAAGGAAGAAACCGGTAAGGAACCACTTAGCACGAGTCTAGTCGGCGAACGTTCTCCCAAAAGACTGCAGATTTGCATTCCATTCAATTTAACCCCGCCGGAAATAACGGAGACGCATGACGCATGCTCTCCATTTCCGAAACAGAATCTAGTGTTTAGTGAATGATCTCCAATAATTGGTAATTATATGTAAATGATGTAATGCATCCGTGGCCACTAGGTCAGACGGTATGGCCGTTATAGTAATACTATGTAAGGTATAAGGATGGACCAAAGAATGAATGTTTAAGGAGTGTGGGTGGTAGTCAACAGTCATTAATAATAAAATCCACCAAGCGATGTTGAAAAATACACCATAATCTAGGTCGAGGATCAAAAAAGAATCCAACAAGTCCATAAAGAACGTTGACCACAAAGAATTAATGTGAAAAACGAGATGTCAAAGAGGGTCCAGAAGTTACATTGTGAAGACTGGGCGAGCAAGTGGCAATATGGCTACTTACAAACAAGATTGAAATATAGAATAATAAAAACACATTGAAATTGTTAACTGTTTAATTTACACAACATGCTCATAACTAACACCTCACTATACTACTACGTCTTCTGCGTCTACGACTTCGGCTTCTACACTTCTTACTCCTGCGTCTAGAGTGGTGACGCCTTCTGCGAGAACTACAACGGCTGCGTCTCCTGCGCCTGCGTTTTCTTCTGCAGCTACGTTTCCTAGATCGTCTGCGCCTGCGTTTTCTGCTGCAGCTATGTTTCCTAGATCTTCTGCGTCGTCGTTTACAACGCCTCTTCGGTGCGCGCATGATGCACTTCGGTTTGCAATGTCCTCTCCGGACCACGGCTACTGGAGACGCCTTTTCCGCTGAGTACTGTCCACGGTAAGACTCGATGAAACCGTAATCGACTCCACGTTTCAGAGTCATCTTAACGGCGCGTTTAATCTTATCGTTATCGATGCCGTACTCGTTTCCAATATAATTGACGATTTCCTTCGCCGTACAGCCTTTGGTTTCTTTTAGATTCTGCATGGCGGTTAGTACCAACTGTGATAGTTTATACTGATACTCGGGTGTTTTCGAGTTGGGCGATGATGCAGGCGCTTCTGCCTCCGACATTTTCAGACTGAAATATTTGTAGACAGAAAATTTGTACACACTTTAATTAAGAAAATCAAGTGTTACTTTGAATTTTGATAGTCACAGTAATTTTACGTATGATAAATATTTGCACAATAATTTTTTGACAAGAGGAGCCGAAAATTTAAAGTCTTTCTGAAAGCATTGTTGCCCGAATGAATTATAGTCGGAAATGTGCTAAGGTAGGTGTTTCAAGGACCTTACAGAGAACGCTAAAGTTTTGGGTAAAGATTTTTGTATTTGAGAATTTAAAAAAATATAGATCGCGCTAGTGTCCAAACAATTGAAATCATAATGAGAAGTAATTTTTGTTGGAGTTTAACTTTTAAAAATGTTTAAAGTGCAAAATAAGTTATAACACATTGAGGTATTAAAATTTAAAAACCATAATCACATGTTGTAAAACGTACATTTTGTTGTGCGTGAACATTATAACAAAGTTCATCTAAACACTCTTTTAACGACATAAAAATAATAATAAATGTTATTTTTGTTATTATTAGGAAGAACGAATGAATAATTTGGAGTCAATTATTAGTGCAAAAGATATGTAAAACTATTCTAGTAATATAAAACAACGTAACTAAAAACTCGGCGATAGATAAGGTGTCCAACGATACGCACACTGAGTATTTAAAAAAGAAATGTACATTCTTTACCACTGTTTAGGGAGTAAACACTTCTTCCTGTAAGACATCAATCTCTGTATTTTTTAAGTATTTTTTTTTCAGAAGTAGACAGAATTTTTCCGATGAGAATGTATACAAACAAAGACTGCGGTCTGAATATAAAAGATATTTGCCGCGTCCTTTCAAGGAAGATTTTGTGAGATTCTATTTGCGTTCTGTACTAAACATTCTTAATAGAATTTCTGTGGTTTAAAAATCATCAAATTTAAAACAACATCTCTAATGCAACTGAAAAAAAAATTTTATTTGCGAGAGAACATTATTTGATCAAATAAATTCTATACATAATGTATAGACAGAGATCGAAATAGACACGCACCATCCTCAATAATTCGAATTACGGCGTGCGTTTTGTTTCACCATTATATTTAATAATGTTTTTGTTTTTGCCTTATGGACTGGTTATATATATATATGTAAAAGTAATTACCTTTCTTTTATAATTTCCGCTCACAGTAAGAACTGTAAGACAAGTAGATATGTTTAATAACTATTTAAATAAAATACACCCAACACTCAAGTTCACCTGCGAAATAGAATCAAACAGGACTATCAATTTTCTGGATTTGACAATAACAAGAAACAACACAGAATTCGAATTTAAAGTTTACAGAAAGCCGACACAAACTGACCACACCATAAATGAATCATCTAGTCATCCTCACATCCACAAAATGGCAGCTTACACCAACTTCATACATAGAGCACTAACTTTATAAAACAAATTGCAGTTTCAAACGGATATAACCACAATATCATTGACAAAATATTAAAACATAAAAAAAAGAATTTCAAATTACCCAAAAAAGAAGATACTAAATATATAAGCATGGAATACCATGGAATATTGGATAACGTCACGAGTAGAATTTTTAAAAAACAAGGATATACACTGGCTTTCAAAACAAATAATAAATTAGGCAAGGCATTAATACCCAAAAGTGAAATAAAATGCCCTTTTGATTCAAGCGGGATTTATAAAATAATTTGTGACGATTGCCCTAAGCTATATATCGGCCAAACAGGAAGATCGTTTAAAACTAGATTTAAGGAACACACACCGAAAAGAAACCTTAACCCGGTTAAATCAAAATTTGCAGAACACCTTTTCGAAACAGGCCACAATTATTCTAATATTCAAAATAATTTAAAAATATTACATAAATGTCCCAAGGGGCCTATCATGAACGTCTTAGAGGAGTTCCAAATTTACAGACAAAATATTATCGATCCATCTACATTGTTAAATGAGAAAACACAATTTCGGTCAAACACTATATTTGATAGTTTACTCAGATTACAACCCCTTCAGGAAGAAAATACGAACCCCGCATCACAAGATCTATCAGTACAGATTAAGAAATGACCGAGTGAACACCACGTTACGTAATGTTCTAACAAAATAGTGACAGAATGCGATGTTTTAAGTGTAGTTATATGTGTTGTAAGTGTTGTATTATATGTTTGTGTGTTTTTTAATGTTCGTTATTTTTAATAATAACTGACGCGCATTTAAATAAATGTCTAAAAGTTTATGGTTCGAAAATGCCTGATTTGAAAGGCAAAACGATCGTCACCAAGTGAATTAATTAAGAAAAGGACTGTGAGCGGAAATTATAAAAGAAAGGTAATTACTTTTACATATATAATTATATTTAAATAATCAATAGTCAACATTGAAAACAAATTTTAATATTGCCAACTATGGGAAACAATATAATATGTAACATGGTTAACTTACAATACAGTAAGCTTTTTGTTTGCTTTTACCTAATATAAAAAACTTAGTTGTGAAGAATAATTAGCCAATTTGGTTACTATGGTGATCAATGTAAATGCTTTTAATAAACGTGTTTTGTTCAGTATTTAGGCCTGAACTAAAATTATTATCTTTTTTATGTTTAATGTAATTATAAAATACAGTAAGCATTTTACGTTGATTTTGGTTTGCTTTTATTTTTTTAACCTAACTATAACAAGCAGTTGGTTGTGAAGAATAATAAACTGATTTTACATTTTCGAAGTTGCTAAGATAATGAATGTAAATAAACATGTGTTGCTAAGCTTTTGATCCAAATCAGCTGTTGGGAGTGTACCCCAGAATGTTCACAATTTTTACAATTTAAAATAAAATTTTTGTAAAATCCTTTCTTACTGTGCGTCCAGTAAATGACCCAATAAGAATACATCTTCAAATTTTCATAGTTATAAGTAATTGAACCCGGTGAAGGTTAACCAATTTTTATGATTTTTTTTATTTGTTCATCTTGGCACATACATTTTTTTTAAATGTTTGTGCTCTTCGTTTTTTTTAAATGTACCTGAAAAATCCAAAATGTAAAAACAATTCTAATATCTCAACTTCTAAAACGAATTTTTAGGTGAAACTGTTAATTTGGGGTTTTTGGGAGGCACTGATCACGAATATATATATAAAAGTGAAAATAATTCAACATGACGGATACAAAACGGCTGCCATTTTCTCTAAAAATTCAACAGTTTTGAGGTTTAAAAAAGTATTTCATATGTAAGTTCTTTTTATTAAACCTTTAGTCGCTAATCACGAATATGAGATCAAAATTAAAAAAAAAAAACTTGCCCAAAATGGTCGCCATAAACGTGAACAAATCATATGATTTTTAGTGATTTATACGTGTATTCCACTAAAATTTTCGGCAAAAAATAGTCCAGATTCAAGATTTGTTGAGAAGTCATTACTATCACTTCTATAGCGGATAATGGCCATCATCTCCATATGTGTATAAAATCTATTTCAAATTCTGTATAAAATTAATAAACTTGTTTTATACTTTAATTTTGATTTGGAAGTTTATATTTTTTAAAGGGGCCAGTCTAGAGCCTAACGTAAAACGGACTTCGCAATTTTCTCCGTAACGAAAGGTTTTACGCATTTTAAACGGCTCAAGGTTAGTCCCTTTTCAAGATGTCAACTTAAATTTTTTTTGCAAGTTAACTACTTAAGCTCAACAACGCAAGCCGTTTTAAAAAAAGTATAATTTTTGTATAATAGTTGTAGAACTCTATTAGTATATTTATTACTGTACTACCTATATCCGGCCTCGCGTTGCTGTGGCTCATCTGGTTAAATGGAAAATAAAGAAAAGTCA
>JAGFPH010000209.1:253591-269237 GCA_018207615.1 Philaenus spumarius
TTTACTACTTTTTATGTAGGCCTAAAGTTAAACATTTTCCTTTCGTTACTGAACGTGATTGTTTCTTGAGCTAATAAATTTCTTAATTTTACTTCAATAATTTTTTCACTGGCATATATGAATTATTTAAACCTTTATCTACAAAAAAGCTATGGAACACTTTTGAATTGGTTTAGAATAAACGTATAAAACATGGTTGAAATACAAAAACTTGGACGATTTTTAACAAATTCTATGTTTACGGCCATTTTGTGAGCTTACCGTTAGAGATACGGAAAAAAAATCAAGAATACAATATTGTTTAAAATTTAATTTGCTATTTGCAAAATTTTATTAGTTTTTAAATTCGACTTACGGTTAAGCCACAAACTGGCTTTGGAAAAAAACTTACACTGAGAGAAACGGTCCGGCCGCCATTTTTATTTTATTTAAGGGGTTAAAAATGAAAAATGGAAAAAACCGTATATATCACTTGGCCTAGGAATAAGGAACATTCATGCAAAAAATCATCAAAATCGGTCAAGGCGTTTGGCCGTAATCGTGAGTCAGACACACAGACATACAGACACACAGACGAAATGCCGAACGGTCGAGTTAAAACGGAGACCTCGCTTCCGCTCAGTCAATTAATTTTAGGATAAGAGATTTTAAATAAATATTACAAACTCCACTTCTGGAACACGCTGTGTTGATGGAAAATAGTTTGTTTTATAATTTTTGTTTAAACAAGCTAACATTTTTAACAAACTAGGTATTTTCTTTCAGTTAGTTCCAAATCATTAATGACACTTTCTCATTAACCACTATAGCTCGGTTTGTAATCATTTTTTAAAGACAGCATTTAATAGATTTTTTGTTGTTGTTTTTTTAAAGAAAACAACAATATTTTATAGTATTGTAGCCTACCACAAAAAAACCCTGAAAATCACATTTACCGTATGCATTTTTGGAACGACCTTTATAGGTTTCCTGATTTTGAAGTTTAAACTCAGGATTTATGATTTTGCACTCTGTAATTATAGAGGAGGTTAATTTCTACAAAAAGCTGATTAGACTGTGCCTCCATCTAAACCAGAGATGTTATAGACATTCTATCACTTTAACACAGTCATGTTGTGTATCATTTAGGCTACTTTAAAAAAATCAACAGATAATTGTTTTAAATTTGTGAGGCGAATGCATTTTTTTCAATTTAATACTAAATAATGCATATATTATTAGAATAAAAGATTAAAACAAAAGTGGTGATAACATCTGTTTTTTTAATTTTAATGCACTTGTATGCCGTGGATGTAACCACTTGTGTAGGCCTAATGAGCAAACAAATCGTTTTAGATATTTAGTTTCAACTGAAATCCCATTATATCACACACTGAATATACTGATTTTTTTAACCTAGAGAGACCCAAAGAGCAAATTTCTGACAATTATTACTTTTGTACTATGTAGTTACATTTTTTATTTTTCAAGATTAATGACATTTGACGTAAATTTATATATTTCTTCTCAAAGCCTACCTATTGTTTAATTATTTTTTTTTAAATCCAATTTTTAAATGTTGGAAAAGTGCCAAAATTGCACACTTTTCCAAAGGGTATCATCAGTCATGTTTGATAAAATTTGTTTCAAAACAATAACATTTTAAACTGTTCACTTTTAAAAGATTTTAAAAATAATGTAACACTCCCACTTAGACTATGGCATTTAACATGGCTTCAATAATCACCTATTTCAAAATTTCCTTTTTTGCACTAGGACTAGGACGTGAAAAATATTTTCCCTGGGTACTTGAGGTGTGAAATCGCATTGTATCGGTTGAAACAAACTTTAAACTGATTCGTACGCCCGCAGAAGTCGTCCTGTTACAAATTATATTTCCTATGGAACTAGCTATACAGAATTCAAATAATGCCTATTAACAAGTAATAATTTTTCTTATATTTTATTCTTCTTTTTATTGTATTTAAATAGTTTTTTTGTTCTTCTTAAACGCTGTAATTTTGTATACAAAAAATGTTATATTAACGAATGTTTTGTCAATGAATACTTAAAATGTTTAAACATTTAAGTATTCATTGGTTTTGTTATTGTATGTCCTACTCACCTTTTCCAGTTTCGGTACTTCTTCTAATTTTCATTGTTTCTCTTCTAAACGAAGATAATAATCGCTCCATTTTTCTTTTACACTCGTCCGCAGATGTTCCAACCTCCTGAGCAATTTGTTCCCAAGCGTCCTGTTTTTTAAATTTGTTAAAATGCAATACATGTTTAGGATCCCAGACTAAGCGCCTTTTTTTATATGCATCTATTAACCCTATTGCGTTGCGATTGTTCCATTCCATAATTACAAACCAACTACATACACACAAACTTACACAAATAATTGAAAATCTTTAAACATTCAAGATTACCACATAAAAGCTATTATTTATGGTTACACACTGAAGCTCTAAGTTTTAACAGATTGAAAATGACGACCTTCGTATGTACTAGCAGTATAGGAACAACATGGCCGAGTAACAAGTAAAAGTAACGGTTTGGAGTAACAGAACACAGTCTGCATTTTTGTTGCCACGCCCCGTTACCTAGGTAACAAGTCTTGGTAACAGCAGGGCTAGATTAAAGTAGACCTCAGCTCAGCTGTAGTGCAAAGCCCAATAAAATAATGGAGATATGGGAAACTCTATAAACTTACACAATTTCAGTTAGTTTCCTAAATACCGTACAAAAATAGATTCCATCAAAAATGTCTAATTTTATTTAACAAATAAAACAAGTTATTTCTTTTCTTTGAATCAACAGTTTTTACTTGATTGGATGTGCATTTTCAGTAATATCTTCCTGGATAACTAAAGTAAATGAAAGTGTGGACTCTAGTCTTTAAAAGTGCGAAAAATTCGTGTAATTTTGTTCAATAGTTTTACACTAGTGCACTTTGGAAAAAGCTTGCAACAAGAATGAAGAAACCTGGAAATCCTAAAAACACAATTTTCTAAACGGTTAAAGATTATATAGTCTATACCAGGGCTCTATAACAAGGGCTAAACCGTTTCTTTGATCTCGGCACTGTGCCGTCAGTTTCACTCTGACGTCACTGTGCTGATAACTGCGAAGACTAGAGCAGGGACTCCTTGTGCGCGCTGTCATTTACTCGCTGTTGTAACTCGACGGAAAAGCTTCAGTAAAATAAAACTTACATATTCTTAATATAAATAAAGTACGGATTCTAACAGTATAAAAAACTTTTATTTTAACAGGTATTTCGAATTTTAATAATTGAAAATATTTGAGAATTATCAAAGACTGACATGGAAAAGTTACTAAGCGAGGAAATTTTTTTATTTTTGGGTTACAAACAAACTTCCAGCAGGAAAGTTGTAGCCAATGAGTTCACCTAAAGTTTTCAATTCAGCGATTTGTGATAAAATGACTACATCATTATGAAATCGTTTTTACATGAGCGCGAGGCGGTGACGCGTCGCCACTCCCGGTGTACTGTTGTTTGATACTGAAATATTTACATCCTTATCCATTAGGTACACATTGTTATTTTAAGGAAATATAGTAAATCATTTGTACCCAGGTAATTATGCCAGCCAGAAAAAAAGTATTATTTTACCTTAAAATAACAATATGTACATAAACGTAATGAATAAGGATGTAAATATTCCAGTATGAAACAACTGTAAAGTTAAAAAGTGGCTTCAGTCAAAGAAACATTTAAGTACTCCGCAAATTAGACAACAATGAACAAATTCAATAAAAGACAGCATATTTCTTTATTATAAGGTAATTCTTTTAATTAAATATGAAACTAATTTTTTTACGTAATTACGATTTTATTTTTCCATCATTGATCTATAATTTTATTTCTTTGAATGTACGTAATAATTATATTATTTTTTAAACGTTAACCTCCAACTTAACTTTTTGTGTCCACTTTAATAATATAAAATTTTAATTATAAAATATAATTAGTTTATGTTAAAATAAAATGCTTAATTTTTTCTAGCTGGCATAGTTTCCTGGGGACAAGTGACTTACTGTATTACCTTAAAATAACAATATGTACATAAACTTAATGGATAAGGATGTAAATATTCCAATATCAAACAACTGTATTTCGGGAGTGGCGGCGCGGCAACTCCTCGCGCTCATTTAAAAACGATTTCATAATGATGTAATGATTTTATCACTAATCGGTGAATTGAAAAGTTTAGAAGTTTGTTTGTAACCCAAAAAAAAATTTTCCTCGCTTAGTAGCTTTTCCATGTCAGTCTGATAATTCTCAAATATTTTCAACTATTAAAATTCGAAATACCTGTTAAAATAAAAGTTTTTTATACTGTTACAATCCGTACTTTATGTAGATTAAGAATATCTAAGTTTTATTTTACAGAAGCTTTTCTATCGAGTTACAACAGCGAGTTAAAGACAGCGCACTCAATTGATATGTAATCATTGCCGTAAATGAGCAAAATGGTATAGCCCTTGTTATAGAGCCCTGGTCTTACCAACCTCAGGGTGAGGCGGAAATAGTCGACCGGAATAATACCCTTACTTGGGTCTATTGTGCGAGTCGACTGTTTCCGCCTCATGCTGAGGTGGTATAGACTATAATTAAAACATTTTTCAGTAAATACCATTCCCATTTTAATTCTACATCTCTTGATGCACATATCAATTCAATTTAAATATTATTTGTACCTGTTAACACTTTGGAAATCACTCAATGCTGAATAATGCGAAAAGTGATAGCATTTAAAAAAACTAAGTACAATGTTCTGTTCTCCATGAAATTATGTATATTTTAATATAGATATCGGAAAAAAGTACCACCAAATGTTATTTTTTATCCCTACTTTTTTACATAGTTATTTTTCGAAAACTATGTGACTTATTGAAAGTGTCTCCCATTCAATTATGTAGGATTTATCTATAAAATTACAATTATATAGACTAATAACTTTCTTTTTATAATCGTCAAGTTATACAGTTTTGAAAAAAGCTTACATTGAGTACCAGTTTTACTTCAATATCCATAACTCCCAGTGTAATTAATATTTTTGAAAAATTGTAGTTCATATTAATTCAACTCACCATCCTACTTCATTTCATGTGATAAATGTAAATAAAAAAACTGCGATCTTTTGCCTTAAAATGTTAAAAGTGGGTAGGCCTATTATACATTACAATTTTATAAATTGGATAAAATGCCTATTTTCTTAAGCTTAGATCCCGGAAAACATACTTAGGATAAATAATAATTAGTTTAAATAATTCACAAAATACAATACTGTAATAGAAAATATCTCACTATTTTAAAAGTTAGTAAAACAAAATATTTTGAAACAAAGTTAGGTTATAAAATGGAAAAACCCGTAAGCAGCACAGCCGCATTACTATAGCCGAATTTTTTCCAGGAAATAATTAGTATTAAATAACGGGAGTTTCCTTTGAGTTTTGTTCATTGTTCCGGGAATTGTTCCAAAAATACCTTTGCTCAGGGTTATAGTAAATTTAATTGCCTTTCGAATGATATAGTTCACAAATTGCACTCGGGTTTATTACCTTATATTGATAATGAAAAAAAATTTATCGGCAGCTTTTTATCAATTTCGTTTCTTGATCCGAGGACTGTACCTGAAATAACTTTGCACAGGATTGTAGTAAATGTAATTACCTTTCGAATTATATATATAGCTCACAAAATGCACTTGAGCTAATGAGTGGGAGAAATTGGACAAAAACCATATTGGATAATGAAAAAATCATTTATCGGGAGTTTCCTATCAATTTTGTTCATTGTTCCGGGGGCTGAACCTCAATTACTTTTGCACAAGATTGTGGTATACAGTATTTAATTACCTTTTGAATGATAAAGCTCAAAAATTGCACACGTTCTTATGAGTGGGAGAAATTACGCATGAACTAACATGGATAATGAAAAAATCATTTATCGGGAACTACCAATCAATTTTGTTCCTTGTTCCTAGGACTGTACCTGAATTACTTTTGCACAGGATTGTGGTATATTTAATTACCTTTCGAACAATATAGCTCAAATATTGCACACGGGCTTATGAAAGGGAGAAATTGCACAAAAACCTTACACGGATAATGAAAAAATCATTTATCATGAGTTTCCTATCAATTTTGTTCCTTGTTCCGGGGACTGTAATTGAATTACCTTTGCACAGGATTGTAGTAAATTTAATTACCTTTCGAACGATATAGCTCAAAAATTGCACACGAGCTTATGAGTGGGAGAAATTGCGCAAAAACCTGACATGGATGGTGAACAAAATCATTTATCGGAAGTTTCCTATCAATTTTGTTCCTTGTTACGGGGACTGTACCTGAATTACCTATGCACAGAATTTTAGTAAATTTAATTACCTTTCGAACGATATAGCTCAAAAATTGCACACGGGCTTTTGAGTGGGAGAAATTGTGCTGAAACCTGACATTGATAATGAAAAAATCATTTATCGGGAGTTTCCTATCATTTTTGTTCCTTGTTCCGGGGATTGTACCTGAAATACCTTTGCACAGGATTGTAGTAAATTTAATTACCTTTCGAACGAACGATATAGCTCAAAAACTGCACACGGGCTTATTATGAGTGGGAGAAATAATACACTTTTCTCGCTCTAACTTTGCTATTTTGGTTTGAATCAAACACGGCCGCTATTTTTGGCAAATCGAAAAATAAAAAAATTGGTGTCTGGGAAATCTTACAAGGACCCTTCCACTAAAATTTTAGCTATTTTGAAGCATGTTTACTACTATTTTATCAAGGTGGGAAAACCCCATAATACTTATATAGGCCTACCCTTAAATCCATACCCAAAAACGATTAATCGATAAAACTCCGCCATTTTAAATCGGATCGAAAAATAAAAAAAAGGTGTATATGAAGAATTCTACTAGGACCCTTTCACCAAAAAATCAGCAATTTTGAAGCATATTTACCACCACTAATCAATCCGGGAATAAAACATATATATATATACAGTATATATATAAAGCAATGACTACATTGATATGTAGTCATTGTATAAAGTAATGTTTTTTTGGAGGTATCGTCTCCAAATGGTCTGAAACGGATAGAAACGAAGTTTTACCCTTCTCCAACGAACCGTTTTCAAGTTGGGTCGAGTGTAATAGCTTTTATTTTCTTCAAAAATTCGGCTAAAAAGTAGGCATAACCTATAAAAACAGTATGGAGACAGAAAACAATGTAACTGTATTTAATGTACTTGATATTCAGTAAATTCAATCTATGTAGGCCTAGGTTTATTTTGTTTATAGGAATCAACTTCACAGCAAGAAAAAGTAAGTTCTAACGGTATTTAGGTATTTTAGAAAATACAACTTAAAATAAACTGCCGTAATTTATAAAGCTAAAATGACAACTTCTGTCAATAGGCAATATAAAGTTCTACTAAAACGATAAAAAGTGCAGCACGTGTCGGAACTGATCTGAAACATAACTAGATTATTAAGATTCAATATTGTATGTTAACAGCGCATGTTAGTTAAAAAAACAACAGATATTTGCTTTGCCGCCGTGTGTTGGCCAACACTAGGCCGTGGTACGGTGCGGGCACGGTGCGGTCATGTGACATGTGTGCCCCGACCTTTAGGCTGGAACCACACTGCGCCAAACAATTTGTTTGAAGCAAACCGAAACAAAATGTTTCAGTTTGACTGAAACATTCCCAATCCACATTGAAACAAACAGTTTACTCAAAGTTCCCAGGCATTTACTTGTAGATACGTCCCTCCCTTTTTTAAAGTGTTAAAAGTATCGTGTTAACCACTGTATATTACCGTTATGTCCGATGATGAGGAAATAGATGATTTCGTCCCAATTTTTTGGCAATGTTTATTACAAAATTCTAAATTTCCTCGACAGTTTTGGGTGCATCCGTACAACGAAAGAAGAAGTTCTAATGATACAATTAAATCATTGTTATTTGAACCAGTAATTTTTGTTGTAATTTACACCAGTAGGCCTACATATAAATAGATAGTGCATCTAATAGAGTACGTGTTCAAAGTTGAGTAGTTTTTACGTTTTTAATTACCAACATATTTTGTAAATTAGGTATTTAAATGAAATCGTAAAAATTTACTATGGCTTTCTAACATTACGGCCTATAAAGTAATTATTTTAAGTCTAGGCCTAACCTAAAATTATTGAATATATTGTTGCCGTTAAGATAAAATAAATTAAACATACACACAATAATTTTAGGTTAGGCCTAGACAGATGAATAAAAATTTTATGTTTATTGAATGTATTTACAATGAATGGACATTTCACTGTATTTACCATATTAGCTTTTATGTTATAATTAATTTTATACCTTTATTAAACATTAAACGTATGGAAACAGTAAATATATTTGTATAAAAATCAAAATAATAATAAACAGCAATTGAAAGATTAAAATTTAACTTTAAACATTAGTTTCGCCTTGTAAAATAAATATTCAATAATAATAATGATTATCAAATACTGTTAAATACAGGCTAGAATAGAAGAAGAAAGATGTTTACATCCGTCAATAGTAAAATGTTTGATTCAAACCGGGGTTCTTCAAACAACATCAGGCGTGACTGGTTACGACTGAAGCAAACAAAACGTTTGACTGTGCCAGTGTGATCGCGTTTCCTCTACTACCGTGCTAATTCCGTTCCCTTGGTGGTTTGCTTCAAACAGCCTGAGTCAGTTTGAAACCGACTCAGGCTGTTTTGTTCGATGCAGTGTGGTTCCAGCCTTACAGTTAGTAGTCTGGAGATGCTGCTACCTACACTCAAATTATTAATAATTGCATACGAAAGGTGCTGCCACCTGTTTAAAAAAAATTTACTATTTATCATCATTTTACAATAATAGCCCGGAAGATTACCTGCTTTAAAATTATTAACTGTTAATATTTTTTCCATTATTTTAGACATGAGTACCTACATCACTGCAAAGAAAATGTTGATTTATTATCTCGTAAGGTGCTGCCCCCTGTGATATACGAAAAACAAAATTGAAATCAGTTAATATAAGCTACAAATTAAATACAGTTCGATATTGAACATTTATTAGGCCTATTTATAATAACGACTTCGACCTTTGCTCGCTTCTCTCATCAACCCCCGCGACGACTCACGATAAAGCGAATTGTTAACCTTAAAAGTTCGCTCACCAACACTCGCGGCAAAGCAAATGCAAACAGATTATCGTATACTATGATATTTTCACTTGAATAACTATTGATTAGGGCAGAAATTTGTTATCTTTATATAGAAGAGTGGCAATTTTCATGTTATAAAATATGACCAAAATGTGATTTTGTAAGCAGTATTTCAAACTGATCAGATACTATTGTGAGGGACGGGCTTGTGCACACCGAGACCTTGAACGCTTCAATCGCCGTAGTGCGACGTTGTCACGTTCTTCCCACGCTTCTAACTGAATGCGGCTGACTCATCGCATTTATAATTCTTTAAACTGTGCGATCAAGCCTCGAGCGGTAAAACCAGAAGTGTTCGAGGATAGTAGATGTGGCAACGCTGCGCGCCCATCCTATTGGACGCCTCGCAACGGTATTCTTTAGTGGGCTTTGATAGTAAAGAGTAGCATAATTTTAATAGTGATAGGTGTTTGAATTATAATATAGTATGGTAAGCCTTTTTCGTTGTTTGTGTTTGCTATAGGTACCTAACCTAAAAAGTTGTGCAATTATTATTAGGCTACAGTATCCAAAGTTGCATACCAGTAACTTTTATTTTATACAGAAAAAATTTGTTTATAATTTGTAACTTGAAAAATTGTAAAATTTATTAGTAATAAAAATATGTATTCACACGTTTATGTTAAAAAATGTATCTTGGTTGCAGTAAATGAGTAATTTTTTTATGGATGAATAGTTCCTTACCTTTCAAGGGGCCCATAACATATTTTCTAGAGAGTCTTGACCAGAGGTATGGGGGATTAAGAAGTAACCTCCCCTCCTTCCGCAAAAGGGGTCAGGGGACAATTTTTTACCTACCACAGAAAACTTTTAAAATTTGGGAAAGTTATTTGGCTGTTCAGGTAAAATTAACTTATAGATCATTGAGTCTGTACCTTTACACCGTCAATGAATACACAACGCTACACCGCGCCTTGAGGCCGCACCAAGTAGTGACCCAGCAGCTTATGCTTGAACTCTTGTAAAAAATAAAATAAGTATATGTAAAATCAAAGGTATAAAACATTTTATAGTGTTAAACCACTTCTATATAATACTGACTTTTAAATAATTCTGTTAAAAGAAAGTAATTGACTATAATTAATAATACAGCATACAAATTTTTCTTTCGTTGAAAGCTAGGGGGCCACAGCCCCCCTCTGCCCATGTGTATGGGTACCTATGTGTGCAGGTTTGACAAAGGATGATAGTGTTGGAGATGACCATGAATAGGAAATGTTTAAATAGTAGACCTATATTAATGCAGAAACTTGCAGTATTTTTATTTGTTTTTATAAGTTAATTTCATTTTTGTGGAATTTTTTTTTATCTAGTATCTATATATTTAATACACAGTTGAAAGTCTGAGTTCTCAGTGACTACTGAACCAATCTTCAAGATTTATGTGTCAAATTAAAGAGAATAATGCGTAGGTTTGCCGAATTTCCTTAGAATTTACGTCTTTTCTAAAGGCTACGACCTACAGCCCTTCAAAAATCAAGTCAATACAATTCTTATTGAAGAATAAAATTTAGTTGTAATCATAAATTATTAGTCAGCTGTTTAATATTTGTCAGCTGTGAGAAATTTGATATTAATTTAATATTCTCACTTACAGTATGTAATCTATCTATACATAATTAATTTGCTAGGGGTTATTTTGTGAGTAGAACTCCTCCTAGAGTTTTTAACCGATTTTGATGTTTTTGGTGTCATTTTACAGAGCTCACTCTGAAGTTGTGCTTCCCTTAAAATGAGCTCAATGTATGTTAAGGGCTTCGCCCCAGTGGCCCTCAAAGTTGCCATGTTAATCTTATGGAAGGTCAATCTTAAGGAAGAAGAAGAACGATTTCTTTTGATTTTATCAGGGGCACAAAAAACAGCTGTTCGTATGAAAAGCTTAAAACAGCTGATTTTGATCAACAGCTGATTTTGATCAACAACTTATTTGGATCAAAAACTGAATATAATTTTAGGTTAGGTAAATCAAGCAATAGCGAAGCATTGCCCGGTCCACTAGTAAATTTAAATATGTAGGCCTTTATAAATAAGTTTAACCTAATTTCAATCTTTTTCTCTTACATTTTTTATTGTATATGGTATGGTTTTAATTTTTGGTATCATATCTAAACTTAGACTGATGATTTGAAGTTGTTAATTTTTACCGAAACGTTTTAGTAGTTCTTAGCAAACCAAATTTTATAAAAATAGTTACTTTAATAGTATAGGGTACATGATATAATTTACTTTTTTATATCCACTTTTTAATAAATTACGATTATTTGTGTAAACATTCAACGTTGAGAAAATATTGTTTTCTAATCCCCTATTGAAAAACAATAAAAACTTGTCTAAATATTTACATTAGTTTTTTTTTTTTTATTTACTATAACACCAAAATCTTTAACAAAATTGCTAAAACTGTTTTCTTTTTAAGAAATTTCTGTATATCAATCATTTGATTGAAATATTAAGGCATTAGGCACAAACATTTTTGACAATAGAATAAGTTTTATTTTATATGGTCGAAAAGAACATAGCCTACTCTCAAGTTCTCCATGATTAATAACTCACCTGAAAACAAAATGTAATGCAATTACAAGTGTTTCGTGGTATTTAGTTTGTGCTGATCATAATGTACGTGTGCAGACAAATATGGAAATATTTAAAAAATAAACTACTATACACAATTTGATAGAATGTCTTTCTGATCTTATTGACCTTAATTCACTTTGATTGGCTTGCAAATAAAATAGAAATACAATTTTTCATTTATTATATTTCTTGTAGTTACCTTGAAATAGAAAAATATTGACTTTCGGATCCACTACAACAACTTCTCTATACTGGGAACCTAACAAATATTTTTCTTAGGTGCGAACACTAGAGCTTCAGTTGAAACCAAAAGTTTCTAAATTGATTTGTTTGCTTGCTATTATTACCGCACTGTTGGTCTTTTAAGCCTTGAATATTTATAAATAGTTATTATTTTATTAAATGTCTACATGTATTTTGTTAAAAATAGTTTTTGTGATTTATAATAAATCATTAATATAATCATTAATTTAGTAATAAATCTCTGTTTTCTTGTTTCAGATCTCTCCTTTTTACTTATAAATTCCTATAATTAAAAAGTCTTTCTTACTTTAATATCACCTTAAAAAGGCCTCATAAATTTGAAATTAGTCATAAAATGTATTGGTCTTCGGGATACTTTTCTAAAAGATGTATTAAAACATTTCTTGAGTAATAACTACAACCATTGTTAAGTTCAAACGTAATTGATGTTTTTGGCTATTTAAATACGGTAATAATTTCATATTAATAGACTTCACTGCAAACGTAGAGTTTTTGGCCGCTATTTTGTTTAAACACAACGGATTTAAATTATCTTTATATCATTGATTTTAGGATGACAAGACCTATAAAATGAGAGGTCACTCAATAGGGGTTGCTATTAAAAAAATTTAAGTTACCCCCTACCCGCCACCCCTTAGGGGGTTGAATTTTTTTTTATGTCAGAAAATTAGGAACATTTGTTAAGAGTCAATGCCACAAACAAAATATTTGTACCTATTTTAGTTTGAGAAATACATATTTGTTTCGATATTTAATTTACACACTGTATATATACAGGGTGTATGAGGAAGAAACGGAAAGAATTGCAGGACGTGTTCTACTGGTGAAAATAATGAAAAAAGTTCGTATAAACATAGGTCCGCAAACGCTTCGTTTTCCAGATATCCGCCATTTTGTTTTTTGTACAAAATAATTCATATCTAGAGAACGGTTTGACTGAGTTCAAACTTGGCATGAAGTTTAACCTAACAGTGATATACCTCAAGAAAAATAAAGGATTAAATCCAATCATGCGTTTCAAAATGGCGGCGGTTTGAAAATTTCAAACCTAAATTACTCCAAAACTGTACATTTTAACGAAAAATGTCAAGACACCTTTTTTGTAGCCCTTTTGATTCCCTATCGGATGGTCTAACTGTCAAAACAATCGGATGAAGGATAATAGCTAAGTTAAAAGGTAATGAAAACAAATGTCCATACAATATTGTAGTTTTTACTGTGTTGGTATAGGATGCCGGGTTGAACAAACCAATTAGTACACATAACTTAACTGTTATCCTTCATCTGATTGTTTTGACAGTTACACTATCCGATAGGAAATCAAAAGGGCTACAAAAAAGATCTCTTGACAATTTTCGTTAAAATGTACGGTTTTGGAGTAAATTAGGCTTGAAATTTTCAAACAGCCGCCATTTTGAAACGCATGATTGGATTTAATCGTTTATTTTTCTTGAGGTATATCACTGTTAGGTTAAACTTCATGCCACGTTTGAACTCAATCAGTCAAACCGTTCTCTAGATATGAATTATTTTGTACAAAAAACAAAATGGCGGATATCTGGAAAACGAAGCGTTTGCGGACCTATATTTATATGAACTTTTTTCATTATTTTCACCAGTAGAACACTTCCTGCAATTCTTTCCGTTTCTTCCTGATACACCCTGTATGTATATATGTGTTCGCACTCTAGCAGCCGCATTTTAAGTCCGATTTGGTCTAAATTTGGTATACGTGTTGGTTGCCTATGTGGCTCGGACGAGTTGGTTAGCCAAAAGAATCCAACAACCGGAAGTACGTTTTTTGACCGGAAGTAACAATTTTTTTAGATTTTTACTGCGAGAATTAAATTTTTTTAGAGTTTTTTCTACAAATATAAATGCAGGATGTTATTCTGCACATTTTGTTTTTTTACGCGACCTTATAGCTCGCTTGGTTCCCCCAAAATCGATCAAAACGTAAAATACCATAAAAGTACCCGGTTCGAAGCCAAGTGTGCAAACTCGCGAGGCCACTAGGCGCAAAAAAAAATCTTTTAATATATTGCGTACACACAGACAGCTGTTCAACGCATTCGTGAGTAGACCTATTTCCCAAATTTTTGGTTGAAACCCTAAAACATAGGCCTATAAACTTAATTTTGGAAATTTGCTCAACTCACGTCAGCGGTTCAGCTGCGTGGTCGAATTATTTTTGTTTGTTACATTATTTTTATCAATATGCATGCCATAAGATGTTGTTGAATAAGACTCTGTGAGAGGTTATATATTATGATCACATAAAAGTAGTTTTTTTAATCAGTTCCTTGAGGCTTCAGTAATTTTGTGACTGGGAAGACATCAGTTTGGAACTAGACATGTAAAAGGGTTCAACTTCCTTTAATACGGCAAACATTTCTAAAGGAAGAATTGAAGTGGATAGTTCCTGAAACAAAAGTGTGCTACATCTCAATAAAGTAAGCTCACATACATAATATTAGCAAAAATCAAGCTGTTGAACTGTATTTTATATAGTATGTACATGATTTTAAACGGTCAAAATCCTAAGAGTATAGGTATTGGCTGCATATTATCTAAAGTATGTGTATGAATGTTTATATGTTTTTATACATTTTGTAAGTACAGGGTGTTGTTTGTTTGTCAGAACACTCTTAATTAAGAAACCAGTCAACATTTTAACAAAAAGGTATTAAGGTAAATAGTGTGGACTTGGTTCAATCAGTTTTTTATTTAAATATATACCGTAACAAAATTACAACAATAAAATACACTTTACAAAGTTATACAAAACATTTATTGTACATATTATTTTGAACATGCAAACAATACTGATTTATAAGATTTAAGGAATAAATAATTAATTTAGTTACTACTATCTTAGTGTTAAAAATGCACTGTTTAGTTAATATGCAGATTAATTTAATTCAGCAATATAAAATGTTATCATAAAATAAATAGCCTATTTACTCTTTTTAATTAGATTAGTCACTACATCAAATCAACATCTGTGCAAATATAATGATATATTAAAAGTTTTACATTACCTTAGATGTCAGTAATAAATCTGTTACCTATTTAATGTGTAATATATTTATATGTTGTAAACACAAATAAACAAGAAATAAATACATTTATTACATTTGATAAGTATATTAATTTACCATAGTTGAGTTTAATCTGTTATATTGTTTATATTTTCTTACCAGGACACCTTCTGCAATAATTCTTGCACACTTTTAATTTTAACCATTTTAATAATAGCCTTACTCTTACACATTTACAGAAACTAAAAAACGGGGCTATTGTGTAAATCCAGTACTATTATTAATTTATTGAATTCAAAGTTAACATTAAATTACATCATGCAACTTTTTCAGAATAACAATCAATGTAGCTCCACTTTAATTTTAGTAGGTATAATACTACAGAATTGAAATAATATTAATTTATAATAAAAATGTACATATAGGCCTAAGTTTAGATCAATCCTTACTTCTCATCAATGTGTTATAAAACTAACATATAAGTTTAGATCAATCCTTACTTTTCATCAA
>JAGFPH010000209.1:286865-303571 GCA_018207615.1 Philaenus spumarius
AATAACTACTAAGAAGTAGATAACATTACATGAAGTATTAAAGTAGTCCACAAAATAATATATAATGAATTATTTAAAATATGCCTTCTACATTTATTAACCCTCGAACCGGCAGACGGTACATAATGTACCGTCACTCCAACACGTAACGAGTGATTGTATTGAATATTTGACCCACTAAAAATCTTCCAATCTCAAAAAGACAAACACCATTGGAAAGGTAATGTTTCAAACTTTAATTTTTGTATTTACAATTAATTTCTTTCTAAAACGTATATTTACATACGTAATCGTCGTTGCAGTTTATTAGTTTTCTACAAATCAATCGGCGCCCGAAAATTCTTACAAAACATAACGAAATAACTCAACTTTCATCAATCTCTAAAGCCCGCCCAGTAGGTTTTCTTAGTTAAACCTATGTATCGATGGATTCGTCACAATTTCCCCTATCCAAAACTTCCATCCAATCAAAAATCGGACAAATAGTTCTGAAGTTGTAAGGGGTTTTGTAGACGCTTGCAATTGGTCAGTTTTCCAACCAATAAACAGCGTTATTTATTTCACGTGATATCTGTGTGACCTCAATAGTTTTTTAGAGATATTTTGGTATCTTTGTATACATAATGCTTCAAACTAACTTTCCCTGTAAACCAAATATGCTATATTTGAACAGTTTATTGTGTAGGACTGTGGGAAAGTGACTGCTAATACGGTCTCATCTAACGTTCAAATCTGAATCCTAACGGACTTTTCCTTTTACAACATGACTAGACATAGGAGTTTGCGCGCACATCTTGTACAGACGAGAGTTTACTATATTTTTCTAACTTTTGTTATTCAAATAATTCTAAGTCAAACACTTTTATAAAAAGATAATTTACAAGAATACAGTTCAGTTCTTTGATTTATTCCCTACACGTTGTTATAATAATATTTCATTTTTGGGCAAAGCATATATTAGTAAATTACGTTTCTAACTTGGCATACTTTTGATAGCAGACTTGTAGTAGGAACATAAAAACTCGTTTTTTCAAAATAAGAAATTTGAAAATGAAAATGTTTCTATACAGTTATATTTAGAACTAAATTACGAAACTTTTTTACATTTATGGAAAAAATTACAAAAAATGTTTGCTACTTTTTATGTAGACTTCAAGTTGAATTTTTATTTTTCGTAACTGAACATTTTTTGTTTCTTGAGCTAATAACTTTGTAAATTTTACATCTATCATTTTTTTACTGGCATATATAAATTTTTTAAACCTTTTTCTACAAAAAAGCTATGGAACACTTTTGGATTGGGGTTCATTTACTATTTTTGGCAAATTTTTGAATAAGTGCTTGCACACGCCAAAAAATCCATTTTTGTTAAAGCTGCCGGTTCTAGGGTTAAAAAACTGGGAAGAATTGATGGTTCATAGCATCCTTAATTATGCATTCTTATCCAATGCACATTTATTTTTTAAATAATATTTTCCAGAATTCTATAAGCCGTAACAAATAATAGTCTTATTTTACAAAACACTTAGGTAGTGGGGCAAAGATTAATGTTATATAATAGAAATCAAAATTGAAATTGCACAATTTTAATAAAACTTGCCTATAATCAAAATGTCTTGAGCGTCATGAAGAGAATGGACTTACCTCTTATGTGTTATATCATTATGAAGTACTGTTACTTGTTTATGTTCTGAAGTCACACCTTCAATAGACACTAGTACTTGAAAACTCTTATCAAAAAATTCATCTAAAACAAAAAACTATGTATTAAGTTTATACATTTGTTTTCTGTCAAATGAAAGCATAGTTTTAAAATTAACCACTCCGATGCGAGTGCTTACAAAAATGTAAAACAAATTTTACTTAATTATTATCCCAAAATCAAATTAAACAAATAGTTATAGTGGATATCCAAGAAAAAATATCCAATTTAATAATGCAATGTAAACTTTACAAACTGAAATTTGAATAGTACCTACCCTACGAGGTGAGTTAATTTAGCTTTTAAAATAATTTGCCTATTAGTGGATGGTGCGGAACAAGCTTTTTAATGTAAAAAATATATACTACTTAACCTCTTATCAGTTTTTTACATAGATAAAATGAAGGATCTTTAAGGACAGGTTCCTGTAAAATTGTATGTGAGACTCAGTAAAAAATGTACATACATTTGAAATTCTTCGACAAATGTTTGAAGAAGATTGTATAAGCCAAACACAGTGTTAAGTGTCACTTATTGTTCAACCAATGAAGGTCCTATAACTGGCCATCCACATTAACTGGCAATAACCACACTAATGCAATTTGTTATGACCTTAAAAGTAGTTACTGAAGAAGTGTGAATCAATGAAAGGCAATTGTAATCGAGAAACTTGAAATGCTTTGTATTATGTCAAAGAGTACCCCTGTGCTTATTGAAGCATGATTAAAAAAAGAACAGAGTCAACAAGAGACATCAGTAAATAATGATACAAATTTTCTAAAAAAAGGTACTAACAATGTTGAATCCGAGTTTGAATCGTCACAGAAAGCTTGCAGGAATTGGTCTAATGTCAAAGTGATGATCATTCTTATCTTTGAAAGGTGATGATCATAACAAATTTTGACACAGATAAACTTTCAACTTTAAATTCTTCCTTGAGGTCTTGCATAATTTGATGTATTATTTGCACAGGACTCTGCTTGAGAATAGCTAAAATAAAAGTGAACACAGCACCAGCACAATACCAGGATCACACTTCACTGCTTATTTAGAACTGTTTGAGACAAACTAGAACAACAGTAATTTCTCACTCATCCTATTCTCTTGTACTAATTTGATTGCAGCAAACTTTTTCTTTTTCTTGTAATTTAAACAACGAAAAAAGAGCTACATTTTAATCAATACAAAACAGAAAAGCAAATTTAATAAGAGGAAGAATCCTGTGCACCATTCCAAGAGCTTTACAAGACACATTCCAAAAGTAGAAAAATGTATTGTTTCTAAAGGTGCGTTACACTGTTGCGCCGTGCAACATGCCCGGTGTGTGCGCCGCGCGTTCGCAGCTCGTTGAAAGTTTTTATTTCAACGAACCTCCAGCGATCCAAAGAAAACCCGCGATCATTCTGACTTTGAGAACCTGCTGCAGAAGGTTGGGTTTCACATTTCTAAGCAGGACACTTATTTCCGCACTGCAATTTTACTCAAGACAGGGGTGTAAATAAATTATACATACCTTTTTCTATTCGCTATATTGCTGGTAGTAATCATAGGCCTCAAAGTTGGGTTTTAATTTAAACAAATGTGAAATAGGCCTGAAGTTAAAATAGCCTTGGTTGTTATAAATAATGTAATTTTAAGATCATTGTACAGGCTAGCTATACATTAAAATAAAGAATACCTTGAAATAATAAAGAAGTACCGGTAATTGATGATAATTTTTTTTTAAACTAAAGAATTTTAAAATTCACAATCTGCTGGCCATTTATTTATTGAAATTGAATTTATTTTCTGAATTCAGACTAGAAATAAAATATCAAATGTATACAAAAGGGTTTCTTAAAACTAATAGGCAACTGAGGAATGATTTTGATGATAATGAGAAATTATTGGATTCCACAGAAGAGGGTTTTTCCGATAGGCATCGATTAACTTAATTATTTTTTCTTCTGACCACTCCATAACTCACAAAGCAATCAACAATCAGTGCGCACGAAAAACTACACACCTCTCAAACACACGTCCAAATCTGATCTGCGAACACACAAAGGGTTCGTTGAAAAAACCGACAGGAGATAGATCGTGAAGCTCCAACACCCTGTACTAATGACAAAAATTTGAGGGACGGGTAAAGTAATTTTTTTTTTTACAAAGGTCTGCCGAAATATCCATCTCTGCTGATATTTCACGCCAAGCATCTGCTGTCATATTTTTATTAAAATGAAACTTGTTTTGAGGATCCCAAAGAATGGAGTGGTTTCTGTATGAATCTATTAATTTAATTAAATTTGCTTCAGAGCAATCCATCTTTATTTAATAACTGAGTACCCGGTATCTTGAATAATAACAATCATATGCGCGCTGAAAACGATAAACCTTTCACGCTCCCGTCCAAATATGATCGGAGAACCATCAAAGTGTTCGCCGACAGAAACTGGATCACTGCGAGCCGCGCGTGCGCCCTGTACAAAAATGACAAATTCAATGCGCACGAGCGGTGCGTGCACCGCACAGGTGTGTACGCACCTTAATAGAAACTGCTTTGAAGAGCAGTCTTAAAAAATGTTATAAATAAAGTAACACAAATTTTATATAAAAGTTTGGTATTGTTTTTCTTGATGTTGTATACAACAAAAAGAACATGTTCAAATAATATGATGAAAACATCAAACAACCTTTCTCATCAACTGCATATAATAAACTAATGAATTCTGCAGTTTGTACTTCTCTACAAGTATCAGTAGTGCTGTTAGTCAGTTTATACTAATAAAAGATTGTGAAAACCACTATTTAGGTGCATTGCTAAAAATCTGTTACTCTTTACTCCATAATGTTTTATTTGATACTTTTATAGGTAATGCAAACCACTATTTAGGTGCATTGCTAACAATCTGTTCCTCTTTACTCCATAATGCTTTGTTTGATCCTTTTATATATATATACACATTTTCAGTAAAAGCAATTCCATTGCTTATTACATTTAAAAGGTTATAAAAAATTTTAATTAAAACTCAATTTACCATCAGTATTGTCGGTTTGGAAGACGGATATGACCCACAATTGTTGACGGTAAGTAGTAATTGCTGGACTTGTTATTAAAAATGGACCTTGTGCTATCATTTCATTACTCATATTCAACCTCTGAAGAATTGTTGTTCCTTTTACATGAGAAGTTGTTGTTATTGGAGGACCTATAAACAAATCATTTAATTAATACATTGGTTAATTATTGGGTAATTGTAATTTAGAAAAACATAACAAGAAAATTTAGTGTACTTACCAGCTAAGCCGATAAATATTCCTAAGCCTAAGCAACAGAAAAAGGCAAGAAAAACCATAACAAATTCTCGTTTGTGCATTGAGTATAAACGCATCTGAACTGACCTAAAACATGAAAAATGCACTTGTTAGATTAGAAGGTAACACATTATTTATTTATTTATAGTGCATTAGTTAAGTTTATTGCATATGCGTGTAACCAGGGGGGGTTTTGGGGTTTATACCCCCCCCCATTGAAAAAATTATTTCACACTTTGTTTACATTAAAATACGCTCTTAAGAGTAACTTGTTTTCATTACCTATGCAAATGTCAAGCTACAATAAATTATCAATATATTGCTGACATTATCTTTGGTCGAATTGAGCACTGGCACTTTATTTGATATACGATGCAGTATAGTGTACGGCCTGAAACACACATGGAGTTTTCGTCCGCCACGGATTATTTGCCTTCTCCATCATATCAACAGTGGCGCGAAGCCGCGAAGGAGAGTATTAGAGCATTCACATTGGTTGGAAAAATAAACTATTGGTTTATTTACCGCTGACGGTAGTTGTGTAGGAGTATATCAAGGCCATGTTGCAGAAAGGCAGGGAAAATACCATCCCTACCTGGACATTTAAACGGCTTCAAAGAGTTGATAGCCCACTTGACCTTATTAGATGAGAATTTAATAAAAGAGGCAGTACTGCCTGATCCCCGCCTTAACCACGAGGAGCCAGGATTAATAGGGACCGCGGTATAACAAGCATCAGCATAACTGCCAGGAAAATGGGTACATAAGAGAAGAGCCAAGGACCCTCTACGATCCCTGGTGTATTCCCCATTAACCGTCTTTAAAAGGCCCATAGGCCTAGTGTACTCCTGTTTGAGTACCTTTTGCAATTTAGCAGTCACAGGCATCTCCGTGACTCTGTTACAGAATTTTTTCTAAGATCTCCTCTTAGATCTTCTTAACTCTTTATTGTAGGAGGTAAGAGCCATTCTATAAGCTCCACACTCCTTAGTACGCTTAGCGCGATTAAAGAGGCACCTCTTTCCTCAACTTACTAAGCGCACTATTCCACCATGGCACCTGTCTTTAGCCTTGGGGAATGATACAGGACAGCTTGATTCAAAGGCTGTCAAAATTGAAGATTTAAGCATAATCAAGACTCGTTAGAGTCAAGATTGGACTGCATGATATGCGTGATATGTTTTGCTGCTGCTGATTTGATTATACATAAAGGAGAGTAAAAAAATTTGATTCTTCAATGAAAGAGGCACCACAAAACAAAGATTATGAAACTGTTGCATTGGCCTTTGACTTTATGCAAAACCTACGGCTGCCTCATATACCTGTTCAAGAGGTGTTTTATATGAGGCAACTGTGGGTAAATGTTTTTTCGAAACATGATCTAAAGACTAATAAATCAAAATTGTACGTATACTATGTGGGACAAGCTAACAAGTCTCCGGGTGAAGTATGCTCCTTGTTGCTGAACTACATTGAAACTGGAATTCCTGCAAATATAAAACACCTAATTTTGTTTAGTGACGGGCCATCAGGCCAAAACAAGAATCATACAGTTGTGCTTTTGTTAATGAATCTGTGTGATAGAGGTAGATTCGAGACCATCAAACACAACTTCCCTGTCCGTGAACACTCTTTTTCCCCATGTGACAGGGATTTTGGTAGCATCAAGCGTCTCCTGAGAAAGATGGTTAGAATTTATACTATAGAAGAATATTCTGAACTCATGTTAAGAGCAAGCAAGTGTGGACGTTTTACTGTGTATCACCTCACTTACAGACAATGTTTTAAGTTTCAAGCAGTGGTGGTTTCGTCACTACAAGAAAACAACGAATTCTGAAGAAACATCAGGTTTGGGTGTTCCAAGAGAGCTTAAACAGCCCTTCAAGATATCTACATATAAACAGCTTTTGTATTGCAAGAATACTCCAGGAAAAGTTACTGTATAGCAAGGGAGTTTATTGGATTTGATTCCACGTTTTCACCAATGAAATCTGAAACTGTACCTGAGCTACCTACCGAGAAAGCTTATCCTTTGGTAAAGGTAAGATTATTAAGAATATTACAATACACGTAGATATGTGTGAAATATAACTATAATAAAAATACTATAGCCTAGTTGTGTTTAAAAATGCCTAACTATAGAATAGTGTTTGCATTATACTTCAATTAATTTATACATAGTGAATGATTTTTACTTACAACTGTGTTATTATTTAACCTTTGGTATCAATACAATAGCAACTTGGATAGTTTTAGTGGTTATTTTTGGAATTTGCTTCACAAAACAAATATGAGAAAACAGATTTTTTGCAAAAACAACTTATGTGCTAAAATTTCATGTTTTAAAAATAGTAACATACGTTTTTATTACTAATTAATAAATGGAATACTCTTCGTATATACCATAGATTCATTAAGTAAAATATTGTGTTTTTAAACCTACAACTTAACCTTTAAAACAGTTTTTTTAGTTTTCCGAAAGTTTTAAAAAGTGTACTTAGGTGGTTTCTGAAATAAACGATTCAATTATTGTGTTCAAACTCTTGTTTACGAAAATCTTTTACTCTAGGAATCACCACAGACCAATATGTTTAATGCGTCAAGAAGATGTTACAGGAAAGTTTTTTTTTAATTCCCTCGACAAACTCTTAACGAACATTTCTTTTCTATATCATTTTAAATGATCCTGTTTTGCCTTAACCTGATCATCTACTATTCAGTATACAGCTAGTTTACCTTTCACATCGGTCATGATGATATGCTGGTGCAATATAGCGGTTAAATTCACTAAAGATATCACTGAACTGAGATAATGCATTACGCACTCTAAGAAGACACCCTCCAGAAGGCAGATGATAGGCATAACCTAAACTAGCACCATCCATTTTTGTCATAGTAGAGTTTTTTGTGATCTCTAGTCTAAATACAATAAATGAAACAAACAAAATTATTAACAAATGTTGCACTACCAATTCTTGTAATAGTTGTAATACTAGTACTTTTCTACTAAATAGAACAAAAATATAAAACTCTATCTTTGAAACATTTCAGTTTATCTTAGAAATACAATAACAGTAACTACGCTGACAGTTTAAAGAGCTAAAATAATTAATTATTGAAGCAACAAAAATAAATACCTGGATTTTGTTTACATTGGTGTACAAATGTTTGCACTATATATTTAATAATTTTTGTATGTGCTGTATAAAAAACTATAAATTGTGTAAAATAATATCAGATTTACAACTAGTACTTACAAAATTTAAAAAAATAAGGGATAAATGGTAAAATAAACAGATATTAAAAAAACATTATCAGCATTTAACATTTTAACCATCATCCAACAAAATATTTGATTACTTAGAAATAAGAACAACTACATACAGTAAATATTTTTTTAACAATGACTTCACAAACATATTTACTTACGTTTGAATGTAATATTAAAACAACACACATTTTACTCCAATAAAGTATTATAATATTTACAAATCTAAACAGTGTTCATTACTGTAATGCTTACATTTTAGTGGCTGCAGAATGAAAATCAATTGCCTACCTTTATTTTGTAATAACAACAAACCATTTCTAAATTATTTTAATGACTTGCTTACCTTTTAGTACAACTGAATAGAACAGCTGTGATATGGTAGTAACTTGATGGGGGAGGGGAGGTATCTGCTCACATCTCAAACAGAGTTCTGCTCAGTAAGTATTGATCCATATCCCAATAGGTTCAAGCAGTGTACAAGTTTTAATATACTCTATAATATACACAATTTGTCTTTAATCTATCTTTAAATGTATTTAATACCACTAACATTACAATAATATTGCATAATATTTAATTTGTAAATTAAAATGAATATTCACTTTTGTTTTAAATTATATTGCTTTTAAAAATAACTATTTCAACCCATAATTTGTATTAACTTTCAAATGTTTTAATTCTTAAAGATTAAACAGAATGCAGTCTACACACTTTTCATGTTATATAAATACAACTGCCCCCTCCCCATTTATTAAAATTGATTTTGTGGAGACAGAGACTGAATTTGCTTCTGAAAACCCTTGATTAAATTAACCAGCAAGATTTAGTTTACATATAAAATGGAAACCTTTTAATAAAACTTGTTTTTATATGTATATTGTTTAATAATATACATTTCAAAATGTGTAAAACAATTAAATTTTGTGAAACATTTTTTAAATGCATAGACAAGTATGTAATTTAATTTACAATAATTTATTTTGTGTGTAAGTTAAAAAGAAATTTTGATTCATTAAGTTAGAAAAATTATTTTTATATTGTTCTGGAATTGAAAATAAGTTATAAAGAATATAGGTGTGTGCAAATAAAAGAGGAAAATTGAAACTTACTGATTTAATTTTCTGCCAACTTTATACAGTAGAGGAGAAGACTTCATCCATTAAATTAAATTTCTAACTCACAATCAGGGCCAAAACTTGAAATTTGATAGATTAATTTAATTATAATTAATTGTGGTAGGAGTAATAACTTTAAAATTGTGATTTATTTCTAGTAACTCAAATCATGTAACAACGAAATGAGAATATGAACAAATATATTCATTAATATAACAAGGATTCGCAAGAGTAGATGACAACGAAGAATGGTTCCTAAAATGTACCTAAACTTAAATTTTATATTAAGAAAATCTTGGATAAGTTTAAAAATAGGAAAGCTTTTATCTTTGAAAGCTTTCAACCAGGAAGTCAAAAAATCTTTTTAAACTGACATTTTTCAAAAACCAAATCAATAAATTAAAGTTGATTGCTGCAAATTAGATGAGAGTATAAAGGCTGGAATAAGTGTTAAGTATCATCTGAAGCTACAGTAAAAAAAAACATTCTTTAAGTTAAGAAATAAAGTATTTTCAAAATATTACTTTACGGATGTCTGTGCATAGCTATATAATGTATATATGTATAATTTTATTAACAAACATATATGTTAATATTTGGTAGCTTACACTTCTGGAAGAAGCATGGCTAATAAGCCTCTGTTTGGTGCACCAAACTCTTTGTTCAGTTGTGTTTCTTTTTGAAATACACTCAACCTACAATCAATAAACTGTGTTAAATAAAGTATTCAGTAATAACCTAAGCAACTGATTTACTATAGAATTAATGTTAGTAAATCAATATTTCTGCCAAGCTTTCTTAAATTTTAGAACTAGTATTGAAAAAAATATAATTTCGAACAATTTTCTTAAACTCCTTGGATTTTCTAGAAAAATGTTTATAATCCTGCATCTTAAAACACAGTTCTGATGTAATGTAGTTAATAGAAATTATTTAATTTATTTTCAAAGCGAACTACAAACTACCTACTGTACTTTTCGCAACAAACCAAATATGGTTTTTATTTTTTCTGTAGCTCCAGTTTATGTTAATAATTGGGTGACCTTTAAAGTAAAATAAATAAACTGTTTTGTTGGTTATAAAAAGAAAAATATTTTGTCTCATGTAAATTTTTAAAGTGAGTGGCTTTTAAGATATTTTCATGTCAAACATGTTAATGGCGGGCATTTTGAAACCCTACAATAGTTTTTTTTACGTTAAATTAAAAATGTGAATTACTGGACATTAAAATAAATGTAAGTTAAGTGAATTAATTTCGATAAAGAATTCATAGCTTGAGAGGATTTCTCAATAAGTGGATTTATAAAAAAACTTTTGAGTTAGAAAGAAAACAAAACTGTTGTTTGCCTGGATCCTGAAAACATCTCCGCTTCTTACCCAACGCAATAGTATGGTGATTTGTAGCGGAAGAGTGTATAGTGAATGACGAATCAATCTTAGGCCTGTTTACACTTCCTTTCTTGTGTCATCGTATTTGGGCCTTAAACTTGGAGAAATGAGAGTGTCATTATGAGTGGAAAGCGAAAGCATGTTGTTTTATATTTAAATCAAAAATGGAAAGCAATTAAACGATTAGATGGAGGTGATTCAATAAGAAAAGTGGCAAGTGATTTAGGTATTGAGGAAGTGACTGTCAGGAATTGGAGACGAAATAGATCGGAAATTGAAAAGTGGGTATCTCATTGGTATTCAAAAATAAAGAAGGGCTAGACAATCAACGAAAAAGCGAGCATGAAAAAACTTCAGAGCCATTATTTTTGTGGTTTTTATTACAGTAGTTTACAGTATCCAATTTTTTCCATTTGAATACATTATCAAGCCTTCTTTGTTTATTTAAAGCCAAATAAAATAGATTTTGAAGTAAGTGTTTTCCAAACCGCAGCCAATAACAATGTAAATGATGCGGGAACTCGTATCTCAATGGTTTTCTCATGAATACGGTATTATCCAAGTTTTTGGTTATCCGAATGAATGTATTTTTTTATACAAAATTGTGAATTGCCCGGAAACAATATTTTGTATTATGGCACATATAAATGCAGCATTTTTCCAATAAACAAACACTGATTTAGGTAGGAAATTAAACAAAAAATATTTGTTTGAAATTTTCATTATTTATTTTTAACTATAACTAATGAATTATTTTTTACTTATATATGGACATGATTCAGAATAATATATACAATATATACTTTTTACAATGATTTGGCAAAAATTATGGACTTTGATACACAATATTCTTATTTATATAAAAAAAAACATAGATACTATATTACAATAAACTAAATTCAAATTTTAGTTTGTCTCTAGGAAAACATGATTTCAACTCAAATAAATTATTTAGCATAAAAGTTTGTACAATAAACAAAAATACAAAATTGAATGAATTAAAATAAATGTTAATGATATTTTTACAGAATTGTTAGAACTTAGCATTTGAATTTTTATTGAGTCATTTAAAAATGTTTTGTTTTCAAACCTACCTCTCAATATTAACTTATTTTTAATCTGTAAAGATTGAAAATATGAATAAGGTAGATGAATGTTTTATTCTATTTTAATTAATAAAATTGCCCTAAAACATAACTCATTTTTATGTACCCATGCTGGCTGCCTTATAATTATTAAAAGAAATCAAACCATTTGAATTAAACTACTACATTGAAATTGGCATCCTCTTGACAAAATAGGAAATTAACAGTATTTTGTTCTACTGTTTCGTGTTAGCTTAGTGTTTAATTATTCTTCTTAAGTTTGGTATTATTACATTGTATTTAATTATTCAACGGAAATTATTACTTTTCATTTATGTTTTATTAGTCTAGCTTGAAACAAAACATGTTAGCTAGTTGCAGTTTTTGATTCAAATATTCAAAATTTCTTCCACAAAATAAAACCTAACAGAATATTTCTGGCACCTAAAAATCTATATATAAAATATAAATTAAACTACTTATAAAACATTTTCTTCTGACTTAGGATTTAGAAAGAGTTCAATCTACTGTTGCTTAGAATTCATTTGTTTCAAAATACTTTAAAAATAATTCAAAGTTAGTTATAGTCAATGCTAGTTTTGGACATCATTTTTCTAAAAAAAAAACATCCTTTCTAGCTACAGAAGAAAAGGAATCAATTGATGAATGAGTCAATCAGTTAGAGACCACTTTTACTTTTGTATACACAGTTAAATTGACAACGATATAATTGGTTTGTACAGAAAGACTCATTTTAATTAATCCCAGTATTTAATAAGTCCATCCCATCCGGCGGTAGCAACTTTACTGGGTTCGTGTGGGTGCCATAAAACTCCTATACAAACACTATCATGAGCCTTCCACTTCTTGAATAATTTCGTTGTTTTCCAATCCCACACATAACATTTTCCATCTGCATCGCCAGATACAATATAACTATTAAAACAGAGAAAAACAAACACAATAAATAATAATATTAATTCAATGTTTAAAAACAGTGCACTGATGACAAATATAATTGAAAATAATTTATGACATTAATTTATCTACACAGTTACACCTCATTGTACAACTATATTATAACTTAGTATTGTTGTATATCTTAGTACAGTAGAGACTCGCTATTCTGAACTAATTGGGACCAAACACTGTTCGGTTTAGCGGGAATTTGGAATAGGCGGATTTCATGAATAATATCAACGTATTGACTTGTTTTAAGTGACTTGTAAATTAAGTTCTGCTAGTGTCAGTTCTTTGCAGCGTTGATCGGTTCGGAGGAAAGCGAGGAGGAGGTAAAAGCTCAAACTGAACTCATATCACAAGTAGACGCGGCAAATGCTCTTGACCTCGCCTTATTGTAAAATTACACCATCCATTTTTTCCTTCTGTTGCGTTACAATTCCGTTTTCTTCTAAAAGTTGTTCAAACTTTCCGTTTTGTCATCCCACAGTCTGTCCATTAGTATCGCATCGTCTTGAAAAAAGATTGAGAAAAAAATAAAATTCCTTCGAGATAGCGAAAACAGAGGAGAAAAACGGATGAACGCAACTGGCAGGTGGCAACAACACTACTAGTGCCTAGCTGTTGTATCTGATCCTTCCTTCTTTCTGACGAACCCGGTATCCGTTTCACCGGACGCTTGTTGCGGTAGCTTCCTTCCCGCAATACGGATGGAAAACGTGAAGGAAACAAAACTAGCTTTTATTCCAATTTGGTTTCAGGCATTTCCATCAAGCTTAAGCTCTATGTATGTCTCTATTTAACTTATTTGTATAACAATAAATGTACATTTCTTCACGAACGTCTTTTTCATTTCTCCTGTTTTTTTATGTAAAAAAATCAGTATTTTTTCTGAACTCCGTTCGGAGTAGGCGGGTTTTTGGAAAGCTCTACTGTAAACGGAAATTATTTTGTTTTTGGGATGACATTCCATCTTTAACTTATTTGAAACAGACACATTTTATCGAAATTAGGAAACAGCAAAAAGTTGGACCACTAATATAAAACATTATTTAAAAATTTTCTTAACATTATTTATAATGTAGGAAATCAATGCTTATTTACTTTTTTAGAGCAATTTGAGCCTGCAGTAATCCCTACAAAGTTGGAACTTCTTTAAATTTAAGTACTTTACTGAATTTGTTTCAATTTTGTATTACTTCACTTTTTTATTTTATGCCAGTTATACTTAACTAATAAAGACAGGGGAGTTGCACATAGCGCAAGTAAACAAATGACTCTAACTAGGCCCAAAACTACAAAACTGTGTTGCAACAGAGCTCCAATATACTCCCAAATTTATTACAATAAACTAATTTTACCGAAAAATTTGTTAATGCATAAAAAGATTATAGATAAGAAGATACATAAATTTATCTGTTTCAAAGCATTATCATATAAGACTTCTAAAACAAGCTACGATATTTTAGTTTGTGTTAGATGAAATGTGTTGCAATTTTATTTCTATTTCACACAAAATTAATAGACTGTTAGGTCGTTCTTCTTAAACAAGTAAAAGAAATATAATTATTTTTAAGTATATTTTAATTCAAGTATAAAAATGTTAAAAGAGAACCAGTCAAATGGCAACTTATTTTTAAAGTATATACTATCAATGATAACAAAGTAGGAGGAAATTTATACTTGCATGTTAAAATTATTAATTAAAAACCTATAAATAAAAATAATTTTGATTTTACCTCATATCAGGTGAGAAGTCAAGGGAGCATGCATATCCTGCTACCATGTGTCCACTGAAGGTTTTCTTTCTGTTCAATTTGAATCTATTAAGAGCAGAAAATATAACAATCTTGTTGTCCATACTTTGACACGCAAGCCATTTCTGATTGGGTGAAGGAGTCACTGCAGGCATTGAGTGCATACTGGGATCAGCAATATATTTCATATCAACTGGAATGTCCCTGTAACATAAATAGGTTCAGTGTTCAAATTTAAGAGATCTCTTAAACTTCCTTTCTAGTTCATATTTTATACTGCACAAAATAATTACAACTGTAATCCAGCTACCACTCATGACTATAAGAGAGATACAGTTTATATACATTTAACCGTAATTGTTGTGTTGATTAAGGCAAAAATTAGAGTGGCTATCACCTGTATTTAACATTAATGAAATCCAAATAAAAGAAATTTAGCTGAAACTGATTATTTGATACGTTATTGGTTCATCATTTAGAGAAAAGCAGGGATCATTCCTTTAGTTAAAGTTAAATTTTACCAAAATGTTTTTTCTCTTTAGAAAGTCATCCTCCTTTTCCAGTCTGTCAAGTATGTTAATTTAAAATAATTCGACCACGCAGCTGAACCGCTGATGTGAGTTGAGCAAATTTTCAAAATTAAGTTTATAGGCATATGTTTTAGGGTTTCAACCAACAATTTGGGAAATAGGTCTATTCACGACGGTGCTGAATAGCTGCAAAATGGTTCGCACGCCATTCCGCATATTGGGAGTATCTTCAATACACAATGAATTGCGTGCTTTGCACGTCATCCCCACAGTAGAATCCACCACATGGCTTTGAACCAGGTACTTCTATGGTATTTTACATTTTGGGGGAACCAAGCGAAAAAATGTCGCTAAAAAACAAAATGTGCACAATAACATCCTACATTTATATTTGTAGAAAAACTCAAAATCAAATTCATTCTCATTGGAAAAATCTCAAAAAAATAGTTACTTCTGGTCGTTGCTTCCAGTTGTTGGATTTTTTTGGCCAACGAACTCGTCCGAACGGCATAGACAACCAACATGTGTACCAAATTTGAACCAAATCGGACTTAAAATGCGGCCGCTAGAGTGTGATCACATATATACATACATATATATGATTTTTAATGACACCCCAAAACGTGTTCTGGGGACCATGATCGGTGCTCATTTCCTACTCCCAACCTTAGGTCTTACCATAAGGGCCACTGCAATAACTCATTTTTCATATGGAAATTGACTAAAAACTAGATGAATGAATCGCAGCAGATTACTTGTCTTTTGTTAAGAGTATTCAAATGATTCGACCACGCAGCTGAACCGCTGACGTGAGTTGAGCTAATTTCCAAAATTAAGTTTATAGGCCTATGTTTTAGGGTTTTAACAATTTGGGAAATAGGTCTATTCACGACGGTGCTGAATAGCTGCAAAATGGTTCGCACGCCAACCCCTGTATTGGGAGTATCTTCAAAACACACAAAGCATTGCGTGCTTCGCACGCCAACCCCCGTATTGGGAGTACAGTAGAACCCCTCTTAACCGGCCTCGGCTCAACCGGTCCTCGGATTAACCGGCCTATCCGATGGAGCAACAGAGTTTTTTTCTCTTACAGATTATATTACTGTAACTGGCCGAAGTCTCAAACATTGATTGTTTGACAGACATTTTCCGAAAAATAAAGCTGGGTGGCGCAACTTTAGGTGTGCAATGTTTATTGTGTTAGTGTTGTGGCAGGTAGAACAGGGAAGGGGGAGCGTGAGTTTGATTCCCCTTTTGCTTCCGCAGCAAATATATTTTTTCTTAGAATCAATTACCAAGCGGCATCTTTTGTTTCTTTTTCTTCGTCTGTTGCTTTGTCGGAACCTTTACTGAATTTTATGGGTACAAATTATGTAATATTTGTAACATATTGAGTAATATGTTGAGCAGCAAAAGATTCAACGGCATTCGACGTGATGAACTTACGAAAATGGAGAGACTTGGCTTTACAAATCTTTGAAAGTTATAGAACGGAAAAATACGGTAACTAATTTTTTTTAAACAATGATACAGAATATGTAAATTCAGATTTCAAAGTTTATGTAAGTTTAAAACGTTTAATTTGTTGGTGTTTATTTATGTA
>JAGFPH010000209.1:303581-331455 GCA_018207615.1 Philaenus spumarius
TGTATGTATGTTCATACAGTAAAATGAGTTGCAATAACGTCTTATTTGCTTGTTTATTTATTAAATATGTAGGTTAGTTTTGAACAAACATCAATTTTTTACGGGAACCTCGGATAAACCAGCCAAACAGGTAACCGGCCAGGGTCTCGGTCCCAAAAATACCGGTTAAGAGGGGTTCTACTGTATCTTCAATACACAATGAATTGTGTGCTTCGCACGTCAACCCCACAGTAGAATCCACCACATGGCTTTGAACCAGGTACTTCTATGGTATTTTACGTTTTGATCGATTTTGGGGGAACCAAGCGAGCTATAATGTCGCGTAAAAAATCAAAATATGCATAATAACATCCTACATTTATATTTGTAGAAAAACTCAAAATCAAATTCATTCTCAAAGGAAAAATCTCAAAAAATAGTTACTTCCGGTCAAAAACCGTGCTTCCGGTTGTTGGATTTTTTGGTCAACAAACTCGTCCGAACAACGTAGACAACCAACATGTGTACCAAATTTGAACCAAATCAGACTTAAAATGCGGCCGCTAGAGTGTGAACACATATATACATATACATAATATATGATTTTTAATGACACCCCAAAACGTGTTCTGGGGACCATGATCGGTGCTCATTTGCTACTCCCGACCTTAGGTCTAACCATAAGGGCCACTGCAATAACTCATTTTTCCTATGGAAATTCGCTAATAAAATAATCATAGGTACTTAATTATTTGTAAAAGTTGATTTAAAGCTAAGTTTGAATTTAGATGAATTTGAAACTAATTTTATGGACAGATCTGTAATTGATAGTAATTTTCTTTGGCAATTACTATTATATCTTGTTATTACTACATGTTTCAAAAAATTTAATTATTGTTTATTTATTATATACCTTTAATAGTCTAGTGGCAAGCGGTCTAACTTCATAAACAAAAGGCCCCAGGTTCATCCCAGTGCGAGATTTTGTTGTGCACCTAGCACTGTGAGGCAAATCTGAGAGAAGCTATTATAGGTAGAGGTCCTGGTGAGGAAAGCTAGAATTATTATGAGCTAACCACTTGTTCTCCACAAACAGTCTAGCAAATCAAGGTCTTCAATGGGCTGTGGCAACAAGAAATTTAGTTTTGTTTTATATTTATTGTATAAAGAATGTAATACTTACCACTCCCAGACTCTGAGACTTTTATCATCGGATGTGGTAACAAAACGTCTATTTTCATCTACAAATGTGATAGTGTTCACAGCACCAAGATGACGATCATATTCTTGAACAATTTCACCAGATCTAACATCCCACTGTAAACCCAAATTAAAAATAAAGATGGCTTTTACCAAATCTATATATAATATATTGTTTATTATCACTAATAACAGGTTTCAAAAAAATTACAGGATATTTTTTAAATATAATATTCTGCAAATCAGGCAGAATGTGAACAGTCCAAGAATAAAGGAACTATGAACTTACTAATAAACAATCAAGTAAAACCAAACATTTTAACATTTAGAAGGAGAATTTAGGAGATGTAAGGACATTTAAGAGGCCTACTTTTTAAATCTCACAATTGTAGACAAATTTGTTTGTAACAAATATGTCAACTTATGTTATCCTATACACAAATTCTTTTCTCCTAACGATTTCACTACATTCACTGTCAGCATTCGCTACTGCTTCTTCAAAGTAATTTTTTATGTAAAAACATTATAAAACACATATACATTTGCTTGTTGTCATATACACTCGTACACTGAACTGGCCGGCGATCTAACAACATAAAAAATATATGTTATGTGAGTCTGTAATCTATATTTGAATATGTGTTTTATAATGGTGTACATACAAAATTACTTTGACGAAGCAGTAGCCGATCAACCCTAAAGATGCTAACATGTTATTGTAGCGAAACCGGTAGAAGAATAGAATTTGTGTAGATGATAATGTAAGTTGAAATATTTGTTAATACAAAAAATTTTATTCAACAATATTTTGTAAAGAGCATTTTCAAAAATTAAACAGCGAGAGACAATCATTATTTTTGTTATATATTATATCCATACTTACACAAATTATTTTCTTATCAGATGTACCAGCTACAAACAAACTTTGCTTATCTTCATCAGGATGAAATTTGACACAGTATGGAATTTTTCTACTGGTAAAACGTGTAATACATTGACCTGTTTCTGTATCCCAAAGTTTAATGTATCGATCATACGCTGCAAAGAAAATTAAAATCATCAAATAAATGAACAAATGGTTGGGTAAAGTTTTAATAAAAATTAAATTTAGGTTAATATAAAACCAAGAGACATTGAGAAAAGAATATGTTCAGTTGTTACTGTTTAAAGTTTAGAGAATAATAGAAGCCAGATATTACAGATTAACATTTTACTCAATATTTATCACATTTAATATGTAAAACATTGGCTCTTAAGTCACCGTAATTATCACCAATATTTTGACAAAAAGTGCAGAATCCAGAATCAATGGCATAATGAAAATGTACGCATATGCCTACTATAAAATACAAACACAGCCGTTTTACCCAGTTAATTAACTTCTATTTATATCATTTAGGAGTCTACTTCTCATTGGTTCACAACTTACAGGTGATTTTGTGATATAAATTTAACATTTAAAAAAAAATTATAGTTATCAATAATGGAACATGCAAATAGAGTTATAAAACCTCTGTTCAAGACTTGCACAACAATACTTATTTCTACTTACTACTACTATGTAGATTCAAAAAAATCTAACTACAAATGTATCCTATACTAAAATTGGTAGTACACATAACATATCTAGTAATTAGGAAAATCTATAGCAATTAAATAAATCTATAGTTTTCCTTTTGATTTATAAATACAATATTTAAGAAAAAACATTTTGATTTTATAAATACTACTTAATTTGGAAGTTACAGCTGAATAAGTTTAAAATATTCCATTATCAATAGAATAATTAATTCATAAAAAGGTTTCAATACCAGATCAAGACATAATCTATACAATATTTATTTATACTCATTCAAAATATACAACACCCATAATTTGCAAATATTATTCTTTTGATAGCAAAATTTATTTAATCTAAGTATTTGATTTTAAAGTAACTGTCTCTTTAATCAATCAAAGTCAATCTTACATATAATTCATTAATATTTGCAATAAGTTAATGAGGAAGGCTATGCCCTATTTGTCTTGGGTACACAACTATTACCAATCTGCAGAAATTATCTTACCAGCAGAAAGAAATTGAGTTCCTGGATTATTAAAAGATATATCTCGAACTGCTTGTCTATGTCCATAGTATGTTCGCACACATCTGCGCTCTTTGTATACTTCCCATATCTGCAAATGAATTATCAATATTGAGACTAAAATTTTATGTTGCACTAAGAATTATAAAAACCAACAGTAATTTCTAAATAATAATTTATACAATCCAGTTACTATGTTGCAAATGATACCAGAGATCTCTCTCTGCATGTACATTACAAACTTTCAAAAATAAAATACCAGTACATTTACAAACCAAATATGTATTTACCATTAACGTGTTCCTTCATTTAGTAAAACACCACAATAAAACTGAACTTACAAACAACTTAGTAAAAATGTTTAAATCAATACACTTAAACAAATAATTAAACATTCACTAGAAATGTAAAGTAAATTTATATTACAAAGCTCATATTCAACCTTCTTCTATATACAAATCATCCAACCGAATAACCAAATAGCAATTAAAATACATTCTCTTACCTTCACTCTGCAGTCCATACTACAAGAAAGTAGCAAATGTGCAGTCCGTGGAAACCAACGAATAGCTGAAATGCCTTTGGTATGACCTTGCCAAGTATGAATTTGTGTTTTAGGTAAAAAGCAGCGATCTGGTGGAGTTTCTGATTTTAGATTTATTCCTACATCTTGAGGTGGATACAAGAAAGAACGGCCTTGATAATCCACTCCATCCTTAACTGTAAAAATAAGAAAATTTACTAAATACAGATACAACCAAAATTCTTTTGATTTCTAATTTTAATTACAATCTAACTTTACCAGAAATAATCCATATTTATCTTTGTATGCTCAGTCTAAATTTAATATAGATGCTTGATAAAGAAGTTGCCAAATTACAGAGGAAGAATTTATGAAAAAATAAAATAATGAAATTGAAAATGATGCACATTTACTGTGTCTAAAGTTATATTATTGTAGAAAACAGTCAAGAATTTTTGTTAAAATTTTGAAATATGGTGCCTTAACACATACTATGGTCAAATTATTTGTGTTGGTTTCTTTCCAACAGTTGTAATCAACATGTAGGAGCGGCAAATAAACATTAGTGTTGTACATAACATTATCACGAGATAATAACTGACAATTGAAGAATCTATGTACAGACAGTCCCCGTTATATGCGACCGCTTTATGAGGTTTAAAAAAAGATGTCTTTGAAAGATTTTGTATTTGATCTGAGTTGTTTGGAGTGTACAGTTGGTAGCACGCAGTTTGTCATTTCTTTCTCCCTCAAGTTCATATTACCCTTATACCGCTCCTCCTCCTCACTCCTACTTGTCATTGTCTATGTCAGTCACTTCGAGCTATTGTTCGCTGTCTGTAGCACTGCTTATCTAGCAAGCATTTTCTTGTTAGCATTTCATCGAGTGGTGTGACATTTCGTTCAGTGTTATTGTCGAGTGTTATTGAAAATGTCACAAAAAACACAAAGAACATTCAAGTGTGAGTACTAAAAAAAACGTGTGAGAAATTCTCTTTCATTGGAGATTAAACTGGAAGTTTTATAAACGTATCAATAAAGGTGAACGTGTTTTCGATATTCAGCGAGTAACCAGCCTTCTAGAGTCATTATAAGTACGATCCGATCGACCGCAGACAAAATTTGTCAAAGTGTTGAATCTTGTACGAATTTAAGTATTGCAAGAGTATCAGATGCAATGGAAAACTTTATGTCTACCTGGATTGAACACCACAACCAGCAGCATGCGCCTATTTCAATGGCAACAATTCTAGAAAAGTCTTTATGCAGAATTATCACAAGACGAAGAAAATCCACCAACATTTAAAGCTAGTAGAGGTTGATTCAACTGATTTTAGGCTCACAATGCTTTTCACAGTTTAATAGTTATGGGAGAGGTTTCTTCTGCAGATAATGAAGGAGCTCATGAATTCAGAGAAACTACATTTAAAAATTTTATTGCAAAAGGTGGTTAGGTTGCGATAAAAATAAACTACCAGTGGTTTGGAAATCTAGTAAGAAAGGCTGGATGACAGCAAAAATATTTTATGATTATTTTTCACAAGAGCTTCAAGATGAACATTAGTGCTACTTTGAAAACGAAAACATTGAGTTTAAGATTTCAGGACTTATGTCCTACCATCAGATCTTCTCACTCATTTGAGGTCGTCAAACATTAAAACAATAAAAACCTGTACATTACTTTACACAAACATGACACAAATCAGCGCCACCTCGATATTCGAAGGAAAACTGTAGAACAGATGCTAACCCCACTTATTATCATTGCGGTGTCATCCAGTGAATTTGACTGAAAGTTGAGTTTCTGTTCAGTGCCCTGACGTTGCAAGCAAATATACGAAACTTAAAAACAACCTCACAACAAAAATGTATTAATGAGATGAAAAATAGACTGCAAAGTAAAGATTATGATCCATTTGAGCTTTTTTAAAAAAAATATAATACTTCCACGTAATATAACTATAGCAAATTTCTGATTAGTTACCGGTCATGATTGTCTTGCCAAGCATCTATACAAAATCAATTTACTAACCTCTGACAAGTGCACAATTTGTTCACAAGATATTTGTACTATGGTCAAGGATCACCTATTTATCTGCAAGGATCTGGACAGAAAGAAACAAGGACGAAGGGACTTCCCTGGACTTTATTGGGAGGGGAGATCCAAGATGGTGTAAGCCAAAAGGAGCCATTTGAATAACTATCTACTCAATACATAAAATATACAATCTTATTTATATTTTAACACTCTTAATTAACAAAATTATGCGTATGTTATAATAAGAAGGAATATTTAACTCACTATGTAACACAGTCTTTTCTTCCAAAGGTTTGTCTTCAGTTTGTTTTCCTCGTTTTTGTTTCTTTGCCAAATATTCTTCAAGTTCTTCTGCCTCCATCTAATATAGAACCACATTAACTTATAAAAGCTTTTATCGTAATAAAAAATGCTCCCTATCTACTTGTCTCAAAGACAGTTTCCAAAAGGTTCATTACATTATTTAACATGCTTACACAGCTAACAGTAATGAAAGTAATTTTTCTGTTATGAAAACTATAACTATTTAAGAAGTATAATTTTACATGACTGAAGAGGCTCTTTTAACATGATTTCAATTTGCTGTTATATTGCACACTGTAATAGACAAAGAAGAATAGTACCAAATATTTGTTTTTGGATTTATAAAGAACATAAATTTAACCAGGAAATTTAACAAAATGTACGAATTGAAATCGTTTTAATGCTTTTTTTTCATAACTATGGGTAATATCTTGAACAATAATGAAGACATTTATTAATTATAAGTAAAAAAAACCATTGGTAGTACGTTTCTGAAAATTAAATGTGCACATGACAACGCTACCAAATTCATTACAGTAAAGTATTATTGTCGTTAAAGTGTTGCTTCAGTCATAAAAAATATGAACTATTTAACCCTTGAAGTGTCCAAAAGTGTTCCATAGCTTTTTTGTAGAGAAAGGTTCAAAGTATTCACATATGCCAGTATAAAATTTATTGATGTAAAATTTACAAAGTTATTAGCTCAAGAAACAAAAAATGTTCAGTAACGAAAGGAAAAAGTTCAACTTTAGGCCTACATAAAAAGTAATAAACGTTTTTTGTACTTTTTTCAAAATGTAAAAAGGTTTTGTAATTTAGTTCTAAATAAAACTGTATAAAAATATATATCAATTTCAAATTTCTTATTTTCAAAGCACCAGTTTTGATGTTCCTACTACAAGACTACTAACAAAACTAGTCTAGTTTAAATAGTAAGTTAGGAATATATATGCTTTGCCAAAAAATGTAATATTTTTATAACAAAGTGTAGAGAATACACCAAAGAATTGAAGTGTTCCTTGAATCAAAAAATTATATCAAAGTAATAAAAACTCTCGCGTACGAATCCTATACAAGATACAGTGTGACTGGCCGTTATAACAATACTTGCAAAGCGTGAGAAACACCGAGTTTTGAACTTCCACTTGTCTGTATTTCCCAGGACTGTAAGGATAAAACCGTTACAGTAAATATGGTTTGCCTTACACGAATCGAAAAATTGAAGTGTCGTCTACAAACCGATATAAACAAATCTATACAAATATATCAAATTGTAAGAGATATCTCGAATGCAAAATGTGCTGTTTCATTGGCTGAAAACTGTCCAATTGCAAGGGTTTACAGAAACCTTTATATTTTCAAAACTATAAGAGTGACGCCTGATTGGAAGACAGTTTTAGAAAATTCAAATCTTGATGAATCCAAAGGAATCTGTATATTATTGTCAAAATATTTCTGTCGAGCGATATTGAGCATAAGAGAAGTGACATATTTGTGTAATTTCCTATTGCTTTCTTGCACGGAATCAATTGATTTAGAAAACTACAATTGCAAAACGATGATTACATATGTAAATATACATTTTAGAACAAATTTTTAAATACAAAAATTAAAGTTTAAATCATTTCTTTTTTAACGAAATTATTGTTTTATTATGATTAGATGATTTTTAGTGGGTGAACTATTCAATACAAAGTAGCATTATCAGTTGAGTAGTGTGATACCTAGGCCAAGCGCTATGACTGCTCAATTTGAGGGATAATGGAAACACAACACACACTATTTAGTAAATTGTACAAAAATATTTTTGTCAGTTATAGCAGTTTACAAGGCAGCTTAATACAGATTAAGGAAAATATTTAAAAGCAAAATATTTATGACAGAGAACTATTGTAGCTACAAAGGTCAGACAAGTAAAGGTAGAAGGGCACAGGATTTCTAAAGTCATAAGGCAGACAAAATAAAGAGTGAATATAAATCATAATAATATAAAAGTTATTATTTATATTTGAACATATTCTTTCTACTGTATATAATATTATAAAGCGGTAACATATTGTGTAAGTTTGTTTATGCAAATGTTTAGGGCAATTTAAGAAATTACTTAAACTGTTTGAAAATAATCTATCACTGGTGGACAAATTAAACTTTCCTGATAGTATACAGTAAGCTATCATAAATATCAAGTCTTCTGGATATTTAAGATATTATGTGTAAACAGTATTTTTGCAATAATGGTTATTAAGATCACACAACAAGCCATACCTCATTTGGTTTCATAACTCTCTGCTCGTCTTTAAAGCCTCCCCAAGGTCCTAAAAATCCCTCAATATCAGTTGGATCATCATTTTTCTTTCTTTTTCTTTTATCCAAAGGTCTTTTTGCTGAAGATTCAAACACAGTTTTCCCCTCAGAAGTACTTGTTAAATCTGCTGCACCAACTACTGCTTTGCCTTCTTCTGCTCCTCCATCTACAGTAGGATCCAATGCGTACCCTAAAAAGTAATTATAAAATGAAAACAATATTTCTAGCAATAATAAAAATTAGGTCAAAGACATCAAAACTAAAAGCTGAACCAAAAAAACCTAATTACTTTCTTAAAATGTTTTTTTTTTAGTATGGAAAAAATCTATTGAGTTACATTATTATTTTGAATATATTATTATATTAGTAGTAGAAGTTCACTTATTGTTATTGTTACTAATCGCTTCCTGGTAGGCTAATTTTGGAGTCGTGGTATCTTTTAGTTCAACACCTACAAAATATATTATAGAGCCAACTCCACCATTTTGAACTTTCAATTTGAATCTAAATACAAAAAATTGTAATTACTTGATGTAACAACTAAATACAGTGAAACTTCCAAATAACGGACACTGCTCGGACCACGAAAAATGTCCGCTATTGAGAAGTGTCCGCTATTAGGAGAGATGTTTGTACTGTAGATGTACAATTAGCAGTTAATCTGCTGTGTAACAAAGCAAAAATGCATACTGTATATGGTCGATAATAAAAGTGAAATAAATATTGTAATTGTTTCATAAGGGCCTACTGTATTACTGTATTAGTGTTGTGTAAAAAACTGGAACAATGGTTTATTCTCACAAAAATGCACAATAAAACACAAATTATTAAATTAAATAACAGTCATTATTTATTAATCATTTACACTAAAAAAGGTTGTAAATGATAATTTTTCGCTTAAGGGTCGGCTCTAGTAAAACAGAAAGCAACCTGCGACTCCCTATAGCGGTGATAGGTTACGCGGACATTGCTCATCCTAAATCCATTTAAAACCCGCAATTATTCAAATAGCGTTTTTTTTTAAATACCAAACTCTTGGGGACAAAATTCTTCATCCGAATTGCTTGGTAATTTTTCGCTATAATTAATAGTTGCAACGTAAAAAAATATTTAAAATCACCCTATAGCGGCAGTAGGTTACACGGACATTGCTCAGCCTAAATCCATTTAAAACCCGCAATTGTTCAAATAGAGTTTTTTTTTAAATACCAAAATATTGGGGACGAAATTCTTTAGGCGAATGGCTTGGTAGTTTTTCGCTATAATTAATAGTGACAACATAAAAAAATATTAAAAATCAATGTTTTAAATTGTTAATAAATACTAAACAAAATATTTTCTTAGTTTTGAAAAAGCCATTTGCATGCATATTGGCCATCGCTTTAAAATAACATATCGTTCATAATTATCCAATAAAAAATAAAAGAAAAATTTGGATTTTAATTTAACATTGGTGTTATGCAGTGTGAACCAACATGGCCGACATCTAGAGCCGACCCTTAAAGTTAAACGCTTTCGTTTCAGAGACATCGCAATACACATTGTTCTCACGGTAACTTTATTCAAACTGAATTGTAAAAGGTTTAAACCACCACTGTTATTAAATGGCGCAAATAAAAGAAACCTAGTTTCCACGAAGTCAAATTCCTGGTAAACAGGACGTCAACTTCCTGGTAAATAATGAACAAACATTGCATTGAATGTTTCGAACATCTACAATTCTTAGAAAAGGGCAACATTTTATACTCCGCTGTCTGTAATTCAGAAGTTTCGACTAACCTATTGACTACCAATTTGGTGTCCGTGTCCGTTTTTGGGAATGTCCGTTATTTAGAAACACTACAAAGGCCATAAAAGCATGAGCTCGGTCGGAGAATATAAAAATGTCCAATATTAAGAAGTGTCCGCTAATTAGAAGTGTCCGTTAAGAGAAGTTTCACTGTATCTTAAACACTCAATTCAATTTTAAAGCATAAATTATTTCCAACATTTGCTCAAGTAAATATTATATATTTCAAAAGGTACTTTAGCATACCGTAACTACTGAATGTTCTTCTCTGATTTTCAAATTGAAATTCACTAATATGTGCTTGTTCTACAAATCCGGATAACATGTTCTTCTTTGCTTTTTGTTGTTGAGTAAGAAAGGGATTTTCAGGTCCTATATCCGGAGCAAACAATTCTTCATACTTCAAGTTGCGAGATATTTCATTTGTTGTAACGTCAATATATTTATTTGGATCATCAGAACCCTAGAATCAAAATGAAAATTCAAAGATTAATTTTGTTAAATTAATACCATTTAAGTCTTGAACAAATCTTGTAACAATTCAAAATATATCATAATAAGATCAATCAATCAAAAGAATCATACATCACTGCATTTTAACTAAACAAGCATGAGTGCGAGAGAGACAGAAAACTGATAGTCAAAACCATTCATAAACAATCTGAACTACGACATCTAGCGGACAGGATCACAAACAATAAATCAACAATATTTTAAACACCCGACTTTCGATAACATTTTGCATAATTAATAATATTTCTCGACCTCGTATCTCTATCTTTCCCATATCAAAATTCATCTAAATTGACCAACCAATCCATCCAAATTATAAGATTAAATCAATCACCAAGCAATCGACCGAAATTTACTTTTTAAATCCATTTGAAATTAGACCGGTATACAAAAATCTAGGCCACATCAGAATTATAATCATCGATCCAAAGAGAACCAAATTTTAAATTTAAAAAAAAACAACACCATCAGATAGAACGAAAGATTCTACATCTAAAATGTCTTTGGTAAAATCTCAAAGGAAATAACGTTAAGCAGTAATAATTCTCCGAAAGTCAACGAAACGCCGGCTAAAGCCAAGTATGTGTAGGCCATGTTTATCAAGCCACGCCTACAGTCACGTGATCGCTAGCACCGCGGAAACCTAATTTCAAAAAGCCAAATGTATAGTTTTAGTTGTAAATAGTAGATGTTAGAGAATAATTTGTACAAGGAGCTATTTTTGGTATTTTCATGAAATCTCTTATTTAATCAATTTCTTTTTAATTTTATCATTCAATATTATTTGTAAAACTAAATTATTTCAAAATTTAATTAAAACGACATCAAATAAACACACAACATTTTAAAATACACTTTCTTACACAACAATCAAAACCCCAGAAGATACGAAATTCACCAGGCCTTATGTACCATTTCCTGAAGGCCCAAAGCAAGCCAGTTTGGATTCCAGGCAATTTTAATTGTTGAATAGACGCCCAAGAAGGCAGACGTATGACCAGAGCTCTCCAGTAGACGATCCAAAGCGAAGATTTTCCAGTGTTAATACTTTATCAACGTTAAACAAATAACGTGTCTTTCATAAAAGTGAAGTAATTAATAATAATCATTTATAAATAAAATTAATAAGAAGAAGACGTTATAAACTGGGTGAGACCTATCCATATAGTCACTTAGACGATTAATGCTACATTTCAAACTATTCATTTAGTAAGAACTTGAACATTGCAAAATTTGAAAGACATTGTAAATATATCTATAAGAAGAATTTATGGACAATTAACATAAATTTAACCTCTCTATAACTTTCATTCATACACCTACATACACTTACACTTTACCTATTGTACTATTTTCATTTATCCTTTTTCAATTTTAATATTTTATTTTCAATAACATTCTTTAATAATTAATTTGTTTCATAATAATATTGGGAAGAGTCGGCACTAACCCCCCCGAGTAAGAGTGCTATAAGAGAATTTATAACGAACATTTGATTTGAGCTAACCTATTTTGTGTATAAACTGTATATATATTTTAATTTTCAATTTCTCAATTAAATAATTTGTTAAAATTGTAAACTTGTGTTTTGAATTCCATCATTTATCAATCTATTTAGCTTATGAACAGTAATTAACAAAAGTGATATATAATAAAATTGACGCCCAACAAGTGGGGCATTTTGCAATAAAAAAAATAGTAGTGTTGTAAATTGACGCCCAACAAGTGGGGCATTTTGCAATAAAAAAAATAGTAGTGTTGTAAATTGACGCCCAACAAGTGGGGCATTTTGTAAAATAAAAAGTAGTGTTGTAAATTGGCATCCACAACGTGGGGCTCGATAAATAAAAGGAGAATATAATTTTGTAAAAAAAAAGAAAGAAATATTGTAATCTTTAGAGTCTAAAATATTAGCTGTGACCCTTAAATAGCACTTTTTTGTGGATATAGGGCAAAAAATACCAGAATATTTGATATCCTTATATATAATACATGAAGCAGTTTTTTGAGAACACAACTCCTCCCTTATTTCTGGACCAAATTTAATGTTTGAGTTGTCAAAAAATTCGTCTCATTTCGAAGTTTTGCAATAAGATTTTAGATGTCAATAATTCTTATCCTTAATGGCAAGAGCTAATCTCAAACGTCAGGTTTTCGGGGTTTTCCCCACAAGATTAACATGGTACGAATTTAAAAACCTTTTCTATAAAAAACAGCTGTTTATAATAATAAACAAACTAATCCAGCTGCTTTTGTGGATGTAAATAATGATGTTTATAGTATTCAGTAGGTTATAAAAACATTTCTATACAAAACAGTTGTTTATAATAAGAAACAAACTAATCCAGCTGCTTTCGTGGAAGTAAATAATAATTTTTATATGAGGTTATAGAACCTTCTTAATAATATATGGCAGTTGATAGTGAGTAACCAATATAACAGCTGATTTCAAAATATGAAACAATTAATTATTAAATAATTATAACTGCTGTTATGAAATATACAAAATAATTTGATTTGAACATTTAACATTATTTACCTTCTTGGTTTTGAGGTTATTATTATCCTACACCTTTATTATAAATAAAACATAACATATGTTTTTAGAAAGTTCCATTGGGGGTTGGCGTGCGGAGCACGCAGGGGTCTCCTCTAGTTACATAAACATATAGGTTTATGAGTATGTTTTTTAAATAACTAAACATAAGTATACAAATCCCATGGATTCGAACCAGAGATTTTTTAAATCTTCGGAATTAGGTGTGCTATATTTATTTATTATCAGCTAGGAGACAATTTTGTTTACTGTATTAGCCTTTCAATACTTTTTTACAATTAAACCTTTTAATAAAATTTTTTACTTCTAAAAATTACTTTCCTAATATAATACACATCAAACGTATGTATATAAAAAATCACCCTCATCATTCAATAGATGGCAGTCCCATGAATTCTTCTATAGAATAAAAAATGCCTTGCTTCAAGTATAGCTTATCATTTCATTTTTTAATGCCTTTTCCTTTGTTATTGATTTAACCCTTTCCCCCGGTATTCCGAAGTAACTCGTAGCGATTTATTTTTGCCATTCCCCGGGTTTCCGTACTAATCCGTAGTAGAGCTTTAAATGCGTGTAACTTCGCCATCTGTTGGAATATTTTAAAACTAACTTCAGACATGTGTTCAGAGAACATTTTACAGTACAGTTGTATATCATTTATTATTTCTTCCAGCTGTTTAGGGTTTTATATCTGAGTTTATAATTATCTGTAGCACAACTTTTGTAAACCAAGAGTCACGTAAACATGGCTAGACTGAATTTAAAATACATGGTTAATTTTTTGTTTTATGAAATGTAGTTTTGTAGTAATTGAACACAAATAAAACAGACAGTTTATAGCCTAGCGAATATAAAGTGTCTCCTAACATTTTTTGTAAAAGTTATAACTGTGAGTGAACTTATTTTTCAATTTGTTTTTTATTTGGACTTAAAAAATATTTCAGTGCTGCATCAGGTAAGTAAATAAACAAATTTTGTATATACCAATATAATATTAAGATAGGGTATGGTAAAAATTTCAAGTACCGGTACATTGAATAAGTAGTTACTTAATGATCGTAGTTTGAACATTAACTGAATATAAGTGACAAATTTGGCTATTTAAGAGGACTGGTATGAGGTACTTGGTGTCAATTATGAATACCGGGGAAAAGGTTAAGCTTATGTGGAAGACAGTTGTGTAGGATGGCCCCAGAAACTGCAGGTGACTTTGAAGTTTGAGATAGCCATGTTTTGGTATGGTTAAATTGCGAGTTTTTCTTGTATTGTATCTATACACCTATATCTATGGTGTACTTCTGTGTGAAACTTCGAATACATGATTACACTCAAAATATAAATTGATGAAAAAGTTAAAATATAAAGCTTTTTGAAATAGGGCAGCCAGAATCTATGTGCCTCTTACCAAAGATAGCTTGAAGTGCAGACTTTTGAATTTTGAATACCTTTAACATTGATCTCTTAGAAGCATTTCCCCACACAGTAACACCATATTGAATATGACAGTAAAATATATCATAATATGCCATCCGAAGAATAGGTAAAGAGCAATAATTCAACAACCTTTTCAGAACATAAATCGAAGAGGTCAATTTGTGGACAATGCACTTATATGACCACTCCAATTCAAATGTGAATCAATTGTCAAACCAAGCAATTGTATACAGCCTCAATTAGTTGATAATTATCTGCAAAGTCATCTATTGCGCTGCAACCTTTTATGTTCTTTGCTTAGAATGAGAAGTAATTTGTTTTTTTTTATAAATTTAGCATTATATTAAGTTTGCTGACATTCGCCATGACTTGATTTAAAGTTATGAAAGATTTAATCTCTAAAGCGCTATATACAGAAGTCTGTGAATGGCATTATATTTTTGTAACCATTGCAGATTACGCAACAAAACTTGGTACATCGTTTCTCTATAAAAAAAATTTGTTTTGAAGCAATTATAATTTTTTTATCACCTTAGCAGCAGTTTGAGGAAAATCTTAAATAGGAGCATAGGTCGAGTTTTACATCAAATTAAAGGTCTATCTTACAAGAACACAATAGCCTACTTCAAATCAGACATCAAAAGGTTCACCCTACACAAAATGGTGGCAGTTTAAAGTTACAATATTGGGCATTTTGAAAATGGCTTAATTTTTCTTACTGGAATTTGCTTTAAAAAGTAAAACTTCGACAATCCACACTAGAAATACCTGCTGAGATGCTATAGAGAGTTATGAATAGCTACTACACCCGCCTAGCTGACTACCAAACTACAGAAGGAAAACAGGTTGAGCATTTAAAGTAAAAAAGGCAAGCTGTTAAGAAAGGTTATTGGCAATTGCTATTTTTTAACATGTAGTAAAAAATATATAATTTGATAAAATAAGTAAAATTAAGCCATTTTCAAAAAGCCCAATATTGTAACTTTAAATGGTCGCCAATTTGTATAGGAAGAACCTTTTATGTCCCCCATGTAACCCATGAAAGTTGTAGACAAATAAATTGCAACTCACCTAAATTTTCAAATTTAATCAAGGTTGAGAATAAAATTTTACATAAATTCAAAATTGTATTTTGCGGAAGTTTTACTCGATTGCACAATCATCATAAATTAATATGAGAGAGCTGTAATATCTAAATATAATTAATAAAGATGGTGAATAATATTATAATAAAATATTTTAAGAAATAATTAAATCATAAAACTATATATATAAATATAGTCTGCCAAGGATGCTTGTCACAAGTAACACATGAGCTGCTGTGTCTAAATGTAGTTAATTTTGAGTAATCAATATATGAATTTGTAAATATAAATGTAAATAGGTAGGCCTGTACATATTTTAGTGGGGAGCAAACAAAACATTTTAACTGAAAAATAGTTTAGTAAGGATAACAAAAATTTTTTAAGAAACAATTTAACAATAAATGAATTTATTTAACATTTCAGGGCTATTTCAGTTTCCTCAGTGTCGAGAGTTCGTGATACGTCTTGTTTGTTATACAGTGTGAAGATTAATAGTGAATTTGGTTTTATATAACATGTTCTAATCAAATAGTTGCAATGATAAAGTGATGGTTTCTACAGCTACAAACAATGAATGACCTCAAGTGTTTTAGTTGTGACAGGCCTTTATTTGTTCAGGCCTGTTCTACAGTTTAACAAGAAGGAATAGAAATGTTGATAAAAAGAAGAAAATCACTGAAGGATAACAAGCACCTTCAACTTCAACGTCTTACGTCAGTCACGATTTATGACAATGTATGTAAATCTACTTAAAGGAGAAGAAAAATCAAGGAGAACAAACAGAAAGCCGTAAGCAGAATGTCACAGATTTTGATTTTAAGATGTGTGATCTTTGGGGAAGGCGAATCATAGGAGTTTGTGGCTGAGAAAACAAGAAGCCTAAGAAGGGGCTGGAATTGTAAGTCACATGAGAACATTTGAGTTTAAAAACTCTCTTGTAAGTGCAGCTGAAAAATAGAGGATGAAGACGAGCTCCACAGCATTCATCTTGAAAATGAACTGGTTGCAGCAGAGACCAGGCATCACAGCTCCTGTGGTAATAAATTCCTGAGAAAAGCTTCTCTACTAAAGACTTCAATTTCCCAGGTCAAAAGGCCCTGAAGAGTAGGCTGATAAAGAAGTATGGGGAGGAGGATTTTATATGTACACATGGAGTGAGTAAAAATACTTAAAATACAAAATTGTTACCCAGAGTTTTTATAATTCCCGGGATGTCATTGAAAACGAAGAGTATCTTCGCATAGTGAAAACGGCAGCTGCCATAAAACTTCTTCCAAAATTTATCTGTTGAAACCTGAAAAGGGGGCTTTACAGAACACAATCTACTCTCTAAGAAACTTCAACTTTCTCTCTGCTGTCGAAGAAACCTTTTGCTCATGCATGCTAAAAGCGGCATAGATACAACCTCTGCGATCTATTATCAAGGCAAAAACTACTGCATAATACTAAAATGAATAACTTTTTGTAGTTAGTTTGACAATATTCCATTTCTACTTGAAATATTTCTATTTTCTGCTAGCATTCAAACTTTCATTTTGCTCTCCTGGAAAGTAAGCAAAAAATTACATATCTGACTCTGCCCTATAACCACAGAATTAATAATAACAAACGGTTGGTAACTTTTATACCATGCTGTAAAAAGTTACAAAATTTAACAAAGTTTAGATTAGGACACATTCAGAAACTACAGTAATTGCAATATCTGTTTGTATAAAACTAACCAAAATTAGATCACTGAATGTCTTCATCAATGGTTTTGCAAAAACATGGGCATAAGTTTACTATTCGACCCTAGCCTAATATTTTGCAGACACCGTTGTTTTACATTCTACTGTTAAATGTTAAATACAGGTAAACATACTGTGACTAAATACTATAGGTTAGAACCAATAGGGTTTTTTTATTATTCTTGCATTTCTGTTGCCATAGGTTAGCCTAGGGTTGAATAGTAAACTTGCATCAAAACATGTGTAAATTATATTGTATAAAAACATTTGGAATAAATGAAATAATAGTTAGGCCTTCAATTTGATTAATATTAACGTATCTTTTTAAAAGAAAATACAATTTTATTTGATATTTACCATTGGAATAACCTGTGGAGCAGCACAAATAGCAATACTATTTTTTATAGATGGCATATTTTTTCCAAGAGGTACCAAATGCATTGTTGACTCACTATGATTAGAATCATCATTTTCACTATCTCCGTACTGTTGTAGTTGAAGCATCGTTAAAGAGATACTAGCCTATTACTTCTTACACTTAATAAAAATAAGTATACTTTGAAAATATCAACATAACCTACAATTTCATTGTGTAATTATGTCAAGCTACAACAACAACCTAGTCAAGTCGTAACTTTCTATAGACCTTGGTAACTGCCAGCTGCCAGTATCCCAGTAAGTGGTAAACACAAAACACAAATGTCACAGATCAACTTCAAACAAACGAAAACAACTCTCTTGTTACTTGATATCATAGATTTAACTTTTGATTGTAGAACTATGACAGGTATGATTTGACTAAATTTTAAATTAATTTTGGAAGAAATATTGTTGTTACTAACCCCTCCCGTGAAAAATCACAGATACACGTCAAAAATAAAAAATACATCTATATATATAAAATTCAATGTATGTCTGTTTGTACGTTTGTCTGTTTGTATGTTTGTCCTTTATGCGTTACCAAACCGTCCATCCGATTGCTTTGAAATTTTGCATAGTAACACAGGTTAACCCTGGGAAGGTTTTAGGCCATTTACCAAAGTCCTAGGACATTAGGGCTACGCCCCAGTGGCCCTCAAAGTTTCAATTTTAATCTTATGGAAGGTCAATCTTAAGGAAGAAGAAGAAATATTTCTTTTGATTTTATCAGAAACAGCTGTTCGTATGAAAAGCTTAAAACAGCTGATTTTGATCAACAACTAATTTGGATCAAAAACTGAATATAATTTTAGGTTAGGTAAATCAAGCAATGAGCAGAATCCCATTATAATTTACATCGGCCCTCAGGGATACGAATTACAGTCTTTCAAAGTTTCAAATTAAGTAATTAAGCAATAGCGAAACATTGCCGGGTCAGCTAGTAATTTTATAAAAATCATTATATTAATACTTGAACATCGAAATTTGTAGTACCTTTTTCTAGTATTTTTTATAAAAGGAGATTATATTATTCGAAAGGTACTGTGCCATAGATGTGCAAAAACAAAAATTATCTGTATAAATTGCCTTAACAATTATAAAACAAACTAGGAAACTAGACCTAACCTAAAATTGTGTTGCTAAGCTGGTTATCGAATTAGCTCAGCTATAGCATTAAATATTACATGTTATTTTATGCAGTTAGTTGCTATGGCAATTATGTGTGTATACCGGTAATATATATTGCCGTGAAGACAAGTGAAATAAATCGCTTTCCTATTCTATCTCTCACTCTTTAATCTTAGCATCAAGATATGAATTAATTTGCACCAACTCCTAAAAAGCGAGTGTTACTACGTACGTGAGTAACATTAACATATACTATAACAGCTGATTTCATCCATCATCTGTAAAGCTTAAACAAAAATCACTTTGGGGTTATGTTTACAACTTTAATCTATACTAATATTATTAAAGAGGTAAAGTTTGTTTTTTTGTATGTAGGGGGTAATCTCTGGCACTACTGAACCGATTGAAAAAATAGTTTTACTAATAAAAAGCTACACTATCCCTGAGTAACATAGGCTATAATTCATTTCGATAAAAACCTTTTTTTATTTCAATATTTGTAAATTTAGTCGGAAAAAATTCTAAGGTTAGGCCTACAATGATAAACCAACACATGTATTTGCATTTATTACCATAGCAACCAATTGAATGAAATAACTAGCTGTTTGCTCCAATATTTACATTAACTGCTGATTTCAAAATCTGAAGCAATAATTTTTGTATTTTTAGCTTTTAGGTTAGGGTTTTAAAGTGTAGACCTGAGCCTTACTGTTTCTTTTAACCATTATTACAACTGCTGTTATAAAATATAAGACATCATTTAATTTGAACATTTAACATTATTAACCATCTTATAGTTTTGAGGTTAGGCTATTATTAATCGTACACCTTTATTGTAAATAAAACATAGCATAGGTTTTTAGAAGGTTCCATTGGGGGTTGGGGTGCGGAGCACGCAGGGGTCTCCCCTAGTAATCATTATAAGTTCTTGTGAAGATGATTTTTTGACCGAACGAAGCGAGGTCTCCGTTTTAACTCGACCGTTCGGCACTTCGTCTGTGTGTCTGTCTCACGATTACGGCCAAACGCCTTTACCGATCTTGATGATTTTTGCATGGATGTTCCTTATTCCTAGGACGAGCCATGTATATATACAGGTTTTTCCATTTTTCATTTGAACCCCTTAAATAAAATAAAAATTGCGGCCGGACCGGTTCTCTAAGTGTAAGCTTTTTTCCAAAGCTAGTTTGTGGCATAACCGTAAGTCGGATTTAAAAACTAATAACATTTTGCAGGTAGCAAATTAGATTTTCAACAAAATTGTATTCTTGATTTTTTTCGTATCTCAAACGGTAAGCTCACAAAATGGCCGTAAACTTCAAATTTGTAAAAAATCGTTGAAGTTTTTGTATTTCAACCATGTTTTTATACGTTTATTCTAAACCAATTCAAAAGTGTTTCATAGCTTTTTTGCCATAATATCCTTTGCCCAAAAATGACATATTATTATAAGAAAGTGTAGAGAGGATAAATCAAAGAATTGAACTGTATACTTGTAAATTATTATTTTATAAAAGTATTTGACTTAGCTTTACTTGAATTACGAATTACAAAATGGGATGAAACAAATGAAACCTCGCGGCGATAAAGGACAAACAAAAAATTACCGTTGGACATCGTGGGAAGTGTTGATACATGGGTTGAGATCAATATCACGACGCTTTAACATCGTTTGTTTTCATTATTTCTAATATTGGAATATGATATGGAACTGTAAATACATTGTTAAATTTTAGTTATTTAAGTATGTAAATATATAATTCTATGTTTTCCCTCAATACCGCGATATTTTTAGCTACCTTACGCATTATTAACCTAAATACAGGGCCCCCTAAAAGAAAATCTTTAGCAGTTAAAGCTCAAGAAAAGAAAAAAACGAGTACTAGAAAGTAGAAACCCTGGAATCGCGGGAATTGCAAAATAATGTTTCACTGGCTAAACCTTCTGTTTACTTCCTTACTGGCACACTATTTTTAACCTAAGCTCGAAACCACATTTGTTATTTCAACGAGCGAGGTCTACTGCACAGAACTAGGTACTAGTTTAAATAGGGTATGAGTTATAGAACTAATGTAATGCTATAATAGGTTATAAGATTTGCTTTGGGGTTATAAACTGTATATAAAACTAACCTCTTAACATCAATATATTCGTTTGTACAAATTTAATGAGATACCTATTCTTTTAACTTCGGAAAAAATAGTACATCTTCGTGTAACATATAAACATAATAATATATTCAATTATTTATTTATTCACTATAATATTAATATTATTTGGTCTATCAATATAAAATAAAAAGCAATATTAAAAGATAATACTTTCATCTTTCTTTAAATATATATAACATATAAATAAATACAAACTATTTTAGAAATATTCCTACAGTTTTATAATACTTATAATTTATTGAGCGGAGGGAGCGGAGCGAGCGAAGCTCTTATACTACACTCTGGCTTTTTATTTCCACATACTACTCCTGAACGGCTGAAGTGATCCACACGAAATTTGGTACGGTCATAGTAACCAACTATGGGAAGGTATAAATCTGAAATGGTCCAAATCGGACGTTAGGGTTTTGCCCTACGGCCCTTTAAAGTTACAATGTTATTTTAATAGAAGAAATATTTTATTTGGTTTATTTACTGTGTGTTGATTATACAGCTGTTAAAAGGATCATATTATCTAACTTCAGACTGTTACTATCAGCTGTTTGTAAATACAATAGTTTTATGTGCAATTGTTGTTTTGCAGCTGTTTGTAAATTGAGTAATTTTCTGTGCAATTGTTGTTTTGTTCAAGTCAGGTGCTCCAAAGTATTGATTAAGAAAATACTTGCTCCGCTCAATATTGCAAGCTAACAACTGCATTGCATACCTAGTTTATTTATTCTTATTGTACACATTTACGGAATTAAAAATCCCGTCAGCATAGTTACAGATACCGGCGCGAATGCTGGAACTTGAGCAAACCGCTACTAACCTGACTAAAAACATCAGTACCTGGTACATCTCTGTTTAACACGTTCACTGCTAATGACGCACATGTGAGCTTGACTCTGAACACTATGAGAAGTGGCCGACGCACAGTGCTTCACACGCCAACCCCTGTATTGAGAGTATTTTCAATACACAGTGCATGCGCCAATTTTAAGCCTATGTGCTATGGACGCTATGGATAAATTAGTGATTATTACGTAGAAAGGTTCAAAAATAAAATAATTTCCACTTATTTAGGCTATAAATATAAAAAATAAAAGGTCAGCTCCTAGCAAAGGAAATACAAAATTTGCGTAGCAGTGAACGTGTTAAGAGTGAGGTAAACATCCACTAGTTCGTTTGAAGGATGTGTCGCATTAGGAAGCGGTGTGGGAAAATCTTTTTTCCATTTACGCCTTTTCCCCACACCCCTGGCCCACCACGCCAGGGCTAGGGGCTAGGCCAAGTGCTAGGATTCACGCCGATATCTGTAGGTAGGCCTAGATAAAGTCTATTGTTTTTAAGTAGTATTTTTTTAAAAGATGTATTTTTCTGATACATAGTACCGGTACTTATAATAAATTCCAATTTATTACATTTAGAAGAAGTTGAATTTCATTACTTTACAGTCAAAACTGGTCGAATTTCTATTACTAGTACGATTAGATATTACAGTTGATGGGTGAAATCAGTTTTATATTAAATTCTTACTTATGTACGTACGGACATACACTCGCTTTTAAAGTTGATTGTTTAATTTGGATGATGGTAACATCGGATTTAGCTAAAACGGGTTCTTGATTCAATCACAGTACCATAGCACCAGATAGATACCTTATAAATATACATTGTCTCAGTAATAGGACTATGGTACTGGTTTACTTCTAAAAATGTATTTTAATTTTATTATATACCTACAGTAAATTTGTTTCACTAATTAAATTCACAAAACACTATTTATGTCTCAACTTGCAAATTACTTAGTATTTATATAAGTCACTGTTACAAAAAATATATAATAATTAAATATTATTAAATGTATCTTAGATATCTATCTATATACATAAAAATGAATTGCTGTTCGTTAGTCTCGCTAAAACTCGAGAACGGCTGGACCGATTTGGCTATTTTTGGTCTTAAAATGTTTGTAGTAGTTCATAAAAGGTTTGTACGTACAGAAAAGTTTGAAAAGTTTCCCTAAAAGTTTCAATTTGGAAGAAACTGAACAGCATTTATTGTATGAACTCAAAACCATAGCTCACAAAAACAGCTGTTCGTATAAAAAGCTTATGTTTGTTAAATTCATTACCATAGCAACATTACTTACCAAATTTATAATCACTTTAATACTCTTCAAAACCAACATCTTTTTAAGGTTAGATTGAAAAACTATAAACAAACACAAATAAAAATGCTTACAGAATTATAATTCAACTCAAACATTGGTTATTAAATATCTATATAGGCCTACTTAGAGATATGCTGCTTAAAATATTGTTTATATAAAATATATCATAACTATGAAGTTTTTAATACTTTTCAAAACTTATTTTCTCTATCAATAATAATAATAACAAACAAATTATTTGACACCATGCATAACCATAAACATACACGAGTTCAAACATATTTTATTGAAAACTAAACAAACCATCTGAATTAAACTAAATGCCATTAAAATATCACATTCGTAGCTTTATTTTTATATATACTGTATATTTAAATACTAAACAATATATATCTTATACTAATTAGGCCTATACATTTAAAATTACAAACTCTATTTGAACCAGTTTGTTACATCCTAAATTAACGTGGATGTTACAAAGTGATTCAAATATCTTTTCTACGACCCCCAGCTAATTTAAACCCTCGCTAAGAAAGGGTTAAAAGAAATTCGAAATTTTAGGGTGGTTTGGGGAGGGGTGTCAAAGTTACTAAAAATCCCTATAAGAACGAATTGGAATGAAATTTGGTACCTACGTAGCTTCCTCTAAGGCCGTAGGTGCTCGCAACATTGTCAATGAAATTAAGTGAAAGTCAAACTTAGTAAAAACTATAAATTAAAACGATATATTTAAACTTTTTCATGTTAGATAGTAGTTTACAGGAATGCAATTTTCAGTGCTTTCCTAAATAGCGTAGACTTTTTTTCATGGCGACAGTAGGATACGCACAGGTATTCAACGAACACTTAAAAAGAATTACAATTACGTCAAAAAGACTGAAAATACCAACAACCACGGGCAACGCCGTACTGGTCAGCTAATTTGAAATAAAATAGTCTAAACTAAGATTTAAAGCAAGATTAGTTGTTACAGAATTTCAAGAAAAATATAATACTATGGTACTACATACTGTTTCCCATATTCAATGTAGGTGTGTGGAGGAAGGAGGATGCATGCTGTGCAACCATCTTAATTGTGTGAGTCCATTATTAATTCTTAACAGTACAAGAGAGGAAGAAAATTTCATAGAACTGAAAAGAACAAATTAATGAAGGGCAAACGGTGTGCTGCCCTTGGGCTCACTTATATGGAAACAGTAGAACATGTGTACTTTTCAGATTCAATAAAGTTCACTTGTTTTATTCAAATAATTTGTAACATGAGGCAAAAACAACAAAATACACAAATCAAGACGATATTCCACTTCTCGCCAGGTACCGTATTCACCTACATAGCAGCTGTAACTATTTCAACTGCCACGATTATTCTTTCCCGTCAATGGATGATTTCACGTATCTTTTTAGCATAAACAACATGTTTAATGTAACCCCAAAAGAAAATGTCAAGTGGGGTTATGTTTGGGCTACATGGCCAAGAGATTGGGCCAGCCCTGCCTATCTACCTTCCCGGAAAGCGAGATCAATGCGTACACGGTTACTGGAATGAAGTGGGGTACTAGCTTGTTGGAAAAACCCTTTTCCACCTATATCTTCCACTTGAGGAAAGACATACTCTGTTAACATGTCATGGTATATGTCCGCGTTTATTGTTCGTTCTACCAAAATGAAAGGACTAATCACTCGATCTTCCATCAAACATTAACTTTTGGATAGTCTTGTTGATGCTGAATAACTTCAAGTACTGACTCTGCACCCCCCCCCCCTCAAATTCTGCAGTTATGACGATTAACTGTTCCACTCACATGAAATGTAGCTTCATCAGAAAAAAGAACATTTTTTTTTTAAATTTCTATTTTCATCAATTCTGTGTAGAAAGTTAACAGCAAACTCAAACCTTCTGTTTTTGTCACGGATCTGTTCAACAGTAGCTTCAGATGTTCTCCTGTCCTGGTGATTTCACTTTCAAAACACTGTCGGTTTTCTTGAAAGAGTTTAACCAATTACGGATAGTTTTTACTGTAGGGGAAAATACTGACGTCTAAAATTGCTTGTATAACAGATTCAGTTTGCACAAATACACACAACACCTTCTGTTGCGGAGTAGCCATTGCACTGCACTGAACGTCTGAAGTCAAGCAGGCCTGAATTCCCATATTAATATGAGCAAAACTTGGACAGTTGATGAATTAAATACCACAAACTAGAATAGTGCATGTCACTTTGTACATATTCTAGAACAAATTAAAACTAGGGAGATCTTTTTCAAACACCCTGTATAATAACAAGTTAAAGTTGTTGCCAATGGTAAACCTTTGCGCTGAGTTATAAGGTTTATTTAATGGTTGTTGTACTGAGTTGTGAGGTCTGGCAGTTGTTAGCAGGAAGTTAATCGTATGAAAGGGGCCATATAACTGGTGTTGCTACGGGTCCTGGCAGTAGTGGTGAGTTGTGTCGTGGTGTTGCCTACAGTTGATAATGTGAAAGGGGTTTAAGAAATTTATTTAGGTAAGAGTTTGTAGAAATAAGAATATTTGCTAGAGCTTTATTTGCTAATAGTCAATAGACACCACGTGTGACATAAAAATTTGAAAACAGCTAGGTGGTTGTAGATATCTATTTTTGTATCAACAGAGGGGAGGGGCATTTTAATAAACTAATTGTGGCATTTAAGAAGTTAAAGTTTTTTTATAGTGGAGTCTGCTACCACATTGTAATTGGAAGGTTATGATGGTGGTTATGATGTGTAATGGGAATGTTAATGGGTTCTAAATTTTAGTGTGAAATATTTAGTTTATTGGTCGGGTCCAGTATGTTCTTGTGGAACAGGACTGTGATAAGTTACTAATGCCTTAACAAGTAATACAAGCTTCAGCTTAGACTGACAGTGTAATGTTCGCCAAATTCATCATTTTGTAGTTCAGCCTAATAAATTTAACTGTTTTTACTTGAATGTAATTCCTAAAATTCAAGTAATTAATTACTTTAGATTATTAAAAAAAAAAACACGAGTTAAAAATAGGAACACCAAGAAAGCTCTCTAAAAAAAGGAATATCATAAATTGATCGCCAATCTTAAATGTGTGTGTATATATATATATATATATATATATATATAAGAGTGACTAATTATAAACTAATATTCTTCTTTGATAGATATTTTTTCGCTGCAATTCCTAACATGAAATTCCACTCATGAAATGAAAATCCAAATGCAAAGAAAAACTTTTAAAAGACAAATATAATTTTAAATGTGGGGCCTTCCTCATTTTCTCTCATTACATTAACCTTGTTTTACTGCTAGCTTTTTCTCAATTCACCTCCAAAATTCCACCCAATTGTATTTTCAAGATAATTTAAGTTTTTAAGGTATACAGCGTTTTGTCTAACAAACTTCTTATAATGTCCATAATGTGTTTCTTTTTTCTTCTTTTTTTTTATATAAGTTTTAGAACTAATGTAGGCTATAATATTACTTATATGATTGGAATTGAAGGATAGAAATCGTTGAAATATATTCATTTTTTAAATTCTTTTTGTTTCCTTCATTCTTGACAGCTAAGAACAACTTAGCTTAGTTTTACAAACATAAAACTATATTTTAAACTATCACTAACTATCTATTGGTCCGAGTTTTGCTATTTTAATAACATCATAAAAGCTAGGTTTTAGCTTGCTTCAAAATGGAACCTTCCTCATTTAAAAATAATTAAAACAGTTGCTATACTGTATTACTTGCTTCTTCACAAAATAATACCATCAGCTGATCAACATCGTGAGCACATCGTTTGCTTACAATGCTTCAGCAATTCTACTTCTTTAAGATCAATCATGTCATTCTTCACTGATGCCTCTTTATAGACATGCTTCTTTCTACTTCCTGATACCCACACGCACTTTCATACTTTTTCTATTTGCATAATTTTCTCTTTTTATGTTCTGCATTTTTTGACTTTTACTTATAATAATAATTTTGATTATTGTACTAAATAATTATATATTAAGTACTTGATAGTGATGACCGAAGGAACTTGGTAGAATTCCATATTCAATTAAAAACCAAACACGATTTTTTGTAATTTCTACAAGTTTGTATTTTTGAATCTTGCCGACCAAGGTTTTGCCCCTGACGGCATTGACGAGACAGCTTATACAGACTGATAAGCTGCCTCGTCAATGCCGTCACGGGCAAAATCTTGGCCGGCAAGATTCAAAAATAAAAACTTGTAGAAATTACAAAAAATTGTGTTTGTTTTTTAATTTACTAAGTACTTTTTTATTGTACTGTTAGTGTGATTTCAAGAAATTATAATATATAAGGAGGTACTTACCAGAACACAAGTCATATTTTCCAGGAATTTAAAAATTTAACTTTAAGAAAATGTCTATTATAATTTGATTAACAACGTTATGCTACCAAAGTTAAAACTAAATCAACTTATATAATTAATTGTGAGTGTACTTCC
>JAGFPH010000209.1:341716-352262 GCA_018207615.1 Philaenus spumarius
CCCCCCCCCCCCCCCCCCCCCCCCCGAGAACCCAGAGGTTTTTTTACAGAAAAGAAAATTATGTTTTACAATATTACAACGCTTATACTGACATCCTTCTTAATGGATCGTAATGAAAACTTAAATTGAGTAAATTACATTTTAATCAGAATACCTTAAACCCTCGTACTGTCAGACTACTCAATTGAGCAGTCTCAGAGCTTGGCCTAGGTCTCACACTACTCAATTGACAACTCTACTTTGTATTGAATACTTCACCCACAAAAAATCATCCAATCGCAATAAAACAAAAACCGTTGGAAAGTAAATGATTTAAACTTTAATTTTTACATTCACAAATTTGTTTTAAAATGTATATTTACATACGAAATCATCGTTTTAAAATTTTAGTTTTCTGAAAAGCTAATAGCGAGCGAATAAAACACAAAGAAATTACACAACTTTGTCACTTCTCTAAAGCTCAATATCGTTCAACAGATATATTTTGACAATAATATAAAGATACCTTTGGATTCGTCAAGATTTGAATTTTCTAAAACTGCCTTCCAAGCAGACGCCACTCTTATAGTTTCGAAAATATAAAGGTTTCTGTAAACCCTTGCAATTGGTTTACCTATAATTGGTTGCAACCTATAACAGCACATTTTGCATTTGAAATATCTTTTACAATTCAAATTATTTGAATATACTTGTTTATATCTATTTATAGACCAAAGTTCAATCTTTCGTTTGGTGTAAATGTAAAGCAAACCATATTTACTCTAATGATTTTGTTCGTGAAGTGCTGAGAAATACTGACAAATGGTAAATTCAAAACTCGACTTTCTTACGATCCCGAAGTGGCATTTCCAACGGTTTTTCACACGGAACGTCGTATAGGTTTGTGCACGAGAAGTTTATTTATTTGACCTCATTTTGTGATTCAAGTAAAGCTAATTCACATACTTCTATGAAACAATAATTTCCAATTATACAGTTCAATTCTTTGATTTATTCTCTACACTTTGTTATAATAATATTTCATTTTTGGGCAAAGCATACATTCCTAAATTACGTTTCAAACTAGGCCTAGTTTTGTTAACAGCCTTATAGTAGGAACATAAAAACATGTTTTCAAAATAAGAAATTTGAAATTGATAAATATTTCCATACAGTTCTATTTAGAACTAAATATCAAAACTTTTTTACATTTAAAAAAAATTACACAAAATGTTTACTACTTTTTATGTAGGCCTAAAGTTGCACTTTTTCCTTTCATTACTGAAAATTTTTTGTTTCTTGATCTAATAATTTTGTAAATTTTACATCAATCAATTTTTTACTGGCATATATGAATTCTTTGAACTTTTCTCTACAAAAAAGCTAAAGAACTCTTTTGGATTGGTTTATAATTATCACAAAAAATTAACATCGAAAGTTATAGGGAATAGTTGTTCTACTTTGAGTCAAGGTGGCGTAGAGCAAGTGCTTGAGCTTGAGCAATTATTAAGGTCGCTATTTTATCTTTACGGGCGTTAAAAAATAGATTAGGCCTATAATTGCAACGTGTCAACCCAACTACTTGACAAAGGCAACTAATTTTTTCATGAAGTTTGTTTTCCGTTCTCTTATATATAACATGTTAATTTAAGGTTGAGAAGACATCGATTTAATGATTTTAAAATAGGTATTAATTAAGTTTGTTTGTAAGTAAAATTTAACAACAAATTCTTAGATGTTTTAGTATATTTTTCATTTTTTTGATGAATGTTGTTTTCCGTTCTCTTATATATAACATGTTAATTTAAGGTTGCAATGACATTGTTTTTTAATGGCTTTAAAATAGGTATTAATTAAATTTGTTTGTAGAAGTTTATGAACAATGATAAGATATGTACAAGATACTAACTTGTGATGTTGTGATTTTCTCCAGAAAACTTGTCTCTAAAATTTAACATCAAATTCTACTGTTTTAGTAAAATACATTTAACTTTAGCGTACAAAGTCACTTTTTGTTACTCGACCAGTAATAAGCAAAATTTTGACAATATATTATAAATTTAATACTGCATTTATTGAAGGCTTATTGCTGTCCAAACATTGTCATTTTATAAACTGATTATTAAGTTTTATGATTTTTTCGCCTATTCAATCTTTGTTCCTTTTCATATTTTTGATTGCTGCGTCTTGTTTCTGTTGTTAGCTGATAGTTTTGACTAAATTCCATGGGAAACAACAATGACAAAACTGGTTTATGCCTTAGAAAACTTATAATTGTGAGGTCATTAACTCACAAACTTCAGGTGTGATTAGGCTTTAAAAGGCATATTTTGAACGTGGAATTAAAAACAAAATTCGTTTCTGGGAATTCCGCTTTTTTCAGACTGGGGTATTTCAGACCCCAACCGAAAATCTGCTCTGGAGCCGCCACTGATCTAGCTCAAGGTGTTCAAAAGCTTTGAAGCCATCTAGGAACTTAATTGAAACACTCTGTATACACTTTTTGGCTATAAATATTAAAAACATTTTAATATTTTTGATGACATTGTAAAGTAGACAAATTAAACTACTTCTTAATTACCGTTAGAGTTCAAATGATTTTCATGGTAGTTGTTCAAGTATTTATCACAGATAGATTGATTGACATAATCAGGATGGAGTTCAGGAGGGTAATCTGGTCGAAGCCTCGCTTCTTGTGATGCTGCTATAATTTTTTCTTTCATTTCTTCACTCCCTTTAACTTGTTCCACTGAAAAACAAATGAATTATTATTATTTGTTTGTTCCAATTATGTATTACAAGAATATTTTTTAATAAACAAGTAGTAACTCTAGTCAGATTTTTAAATTACGTAACATAATAACAATTAATTTTATTTCAAAAATTATTTGTATAATTTGTTTTTTTTTAATAAAAAATTAAAGGAATATAACAAGACTTGACTTGCCGCTTCACAAGCAGTCATTTTGTAACTTGATCACACGCAGAGGCGGCTCTGCGCCGTCAAAATCATTTTGTATTTTTTATCATGTTTTGTTATAATTTACATTTTAACGAAACATTATAGGCTCAATTACATCAACATCTTTATCACTCTGCTCAGAATCACTGCTTGTTCAATGTTTTTGCCCAGATCGCCATCATCATTATCATTATAGTCGGAATCGTATTTATTAATTGGGTACTTGAATGATGTAGCTTCAGTTTCACTTTTTTCGTCACTTCTAATTCTTCATCTTAATTCCTTTAAAATTTCAGCAATTCGTTTATAGCAATTCGTTTATCAAGACTCATATTTAAAAAACTGACCATATAATTAAAAAAAAAAACTGCAATAACAAGACTAATTTTAGTAACAAAAGCACACGCAAAGGCTGTGTTACGCCGAATCTACTATAATAACAAAATCACAATACAACAGTTACTGTCGAATATACTAGTTAAACAGGAGAAGGGAGAAAGAAGAATTCTTAGAAAATCAGCAACCATAGGTAAACTGTTTTGCCAAGAGAACAAAAAAAGGGGTGCTGAGCGTCCTGTGTGTGTTATTGGATGTTAATCAAATTGGAATTAAAAATGTGAGAGATTATTTCAGTAAATTTTGTTCTTTGAAAAATTTTAATTAATCACATAAGTTATAACATAAACTAATGAAACATTTTGAATGTATGTTTTATTCAATACGTCATACTTACATATGAAATCTGCTGGGTTGTAGTGAGGCATTACAATTAAACCTATGTTATTGAAGAAGTCTACTACATTACTCACTTCTCCAAAGTATGCAGTCTGAAATCAAAGAAAAAGTGTAAAATATAGACTACCAAACAGAAAAAAGTTGAATTTCAAAGAAAGTAAAAACAGTAAACTGCAAAGAAAAAAATATTTATACGTTTCTTGCACTTTAATACAACCATTACAATTACTCTTAAAACTGAATTGTATTACATAGGCTACAATCTCTTTTTAATTTACTATCTCTTGCTTTACAAAATATTAGGAAAATATGTATTTTACAACATATTTTTATAAATAAGTGCACAAATTATATATTTTTTCTCACTTATTTTATCACCAGGAAGTATAAATACTTCATTGACTTACATGGGAGCATAGGCGTAACCAGGGGGGGGGGGGTTATAACCCCCCCATTGTAAAAAATATTTCGCACTATTTTTACATTAAAATACGCTATTAAGAGTAACTTGTTTTCAACACCTATGCAAATGTTAAGCTACAATAAATTATCAATATATTGCTGACATTATTTTTGGTCGAATTGGGCACTGGCACTTTATTTGATATAAGATGCAGTATAGTGTATGGACTGGAACACACGTAGATTTCATCCGGCACGGATTATTTGCCGTCGCCATCATATTAACTTTGTCGCAAAGGAGAGTATTAGAGCATAAACATGGGTCGGAAAAATAAACTATCGGTTTATTTACCGCTGACCGTAGCTGTGCAGCGGCTCGCTGCCACTACAATCGGCGGATTTTCCACCGTTTCCGCCGAAACAGTGGCGAACGTGACCAAATGCACGTCAATTTTCCTTATTTTAGAATTTTTTGTAGAATACTATCCTGTAGCCGCGTGTGTAGTTCGTCAAAAGACGAAACCGACATTCTTAAATAATTGAAAAATGTTTCTTCATAGTTCCTCAAATTAGGAAACATAGTCGTGTAGAATGCTCCAAAATCTTTTCTTCTTTTATTTATTGATTGGATGAACCGAAATAAGTAACTATATTTTTTTGCTTCTTTTTAAATCGGCAACGGAATAACAATAAAGAGAGATTTTAATGTTTCTTTTAAAACATTGAAAGAAATAATATATTACAAAACACACTTCGTGATTGATGAACTGGACACTTCAGTTTAATGAATACCCATTTGGCTTTGCTTTTAGACGGCGTCGGAAATTTTACCGCCCTGTGTGCACACTTTAAATTTTATGAGCGGCGACGGTAACTAATCCGCAGCCGACAAAAAAAAAACGCCGTGTGTTCCAAGCCACCGGGTTAGAGACAGCGCACGGAAAGATTTGACGGGGGATGAGTCATGTTTGCTATTCTAAAATATTCCTGACTGACAATTCGAAGTGGAAAATGTATATCATTCTATTAAAGTAATTTTGGGAAGCCTAAAACTTGTTATTTTGCATCTTAATTTAAAAAAAATTCCGTACCCTCCCCCTTACGCCTATGCATGAGAGTGGCAGAAACACAATTAAATTACAAATTATCACAGATCAGGATCTGACCACAATTATCTTCATAAAATATTATTACAATTAAAAGTGGATGACATTTTTAGGTTTTTACTGACTCCTAACAAGAACAACATAGGCCAAAACTATTAGTTTATCCAAAATATTAATTTAAAATAGACAATATCGACTCACCTGTCCATTACAAAGAAGAAGGAGTTTGTCAAACATGTGAAATATTTGTGATGATGGTTGGTGAACAGTTACTACTACGGTTTTGCCCTCTTTTTCAGCGTACCTTTTTAAACACGACATAAGGTTGTATGCTGAGTGCGAGTCCAGTCCAGAGGTTGGTTCCTAAAGAATTCAAATTGAGTTGTCAGTTAGTAAAATAAATACTGCTAATTGATTTTATTGCTTAGTTATCTTTAAATATAGAAAATTTTATTTAATGCAAAACTATTTTCATTTTTAATGAGTTGATAAAATATTTAAAATAACAATTAGACTTGATTGAAGGGAAAACACTATTTACAAATTGATAATTCACAAAAAATTTTTACAAACAATTATAACATGTAGCTTGTATGCACCTATCTGAAATACAAGCATTTGTTGTTGAAACATGCTTTTTTTAAATTTTTTTCGTGTTCTTGTTTTTTGAAATTGATTCATCATTACTATTTAATTTAATAAAATAAATCAACGTTTTAGAAAAATATAAATTTCAAGTTAGCTTCAGCAAATTCATTTGAACATAAATATCAATAAGGTCAAAAGGTGTAATGTAGTTGAAAATAATTATAACTACACAACTGTAATAATTAAGTTGGTGTTTTACTTTAAGGTTTATATTGCATTGCAATGTTTGTATTGAACAATTAAAACAAATTATCAAGAAGTTTTGCCATTAAATAGTGAAAATGTATGCGTGAATTAATAGGGTTGTTGCGATATCGGGAAGTTTCCGATATTCGATATTGATCTCGATATTAAGCTCTAATATCGATATCACGATATTATCGAAACAAAATATCGATATCGGCAACATCAAATGATATCAATATAATTTTTTGGAACGAGTAAAATATAATAATGTGGTAATTGTTTACTTACATTTTATCAGAGGTTATGTTGTATTTTGCTTGTATTCTGAAACTACAAGTCAAACTAACTCAAAAGACTCAATCATTTTCCCGGGAATCAAATATTATAGAAAATAGGGGGGGGGGGGGAAACTGCAAACAATACAGTTTGAGTTCAGAAATATTGGTAATTTTGGTAATTGTTTACTTTCTTGTGACCAGAGGTTATTTTAAATTTTGAAACTACACGTCAAACTCAAATAATAGCGGGAGGTAGGTCTATGCTAAGGACGATAAGATTCTTTTTGTTGTAGACGGTAGATTACGCTATGATCTAGCGTGTTTTAAATTCATATTAAGGTAGGTTAAATACAAACATAGATGTGTTTAGAAACTTAAAATTATTCAGTGATTGTACAGGTTAAGTAAGTGCCTTGTGTTTTTATTTTTTAGGAGTTGCAATTCTGTTTTACAAAAGAACTTAATTGCTGCAGTTTAGAAAAAATATCGAAATCCGATATTGGTATTATTCTTTCTATATTGAGATAATATCGAATCTCTAATATCGTTATAATTTTGGAAATATTGAAACAAAAATATCGATATTTACTAATATTGATCATATCCCTATGAGTGAGGTACTCAACAGATTTTATTCCACTATGTTTTATTTATTCAATATATTTCACCACTATACGTTTATGAAAATTAGGTTTTGTCAGACATATTTAAGCTTTAACTCACATCTAAAAGCATAAGTGCAGGATTAGTTAACAGCTCACAAGCAATGTTTGCTCTCTTTTTTTCTCCTCCTGATAGACCTCGTTTCATATAGTCACCAATTACTAAAAACACAAACATTCATCAACCAAATAGAAAATGAAGGTACTCACAATTTCTTAACGATTTAGTAATACAAACAAGTAAGTTAATTGAATTCAATGGAAAGTACTAGTAATAATAATGTTAAAAATCCACTAGCAATGTATGATATTGATATTAATCCATTGATGTTGATTTTAATTAAAATTTCATTAAAACTAATATTAGATATTTTCTGAATTAAATGAAGAAATCTATTAAAACTACGATAAGGCATAACTGAGGAATAGTTCCATCTTTTGAAATAGTTTAAATTCTGAATATTGTTTTGAAACTAGTAAATTCATAGCATAAACCTCACAGATAATTTGGTGTCAGTCAAATATGTAATATGTGAAATTACATCTAAGGTAATACAATTTAAACAAATTATTATACTTTTATTTATAAGTTATAATACAATCACACAACTTTTTTAAAATGTATGTCTTTTTATAACCATGATACAATTAAACGCTTAAACATTTCAAAAAGCGCATATATTTAGTTTTAAAAATTATAATTTTGAAAGTTTGAAATTTTGTTTACCACATTGAATCAAACTATATTTTTTAAATAGGAATAAGGGAATGTAAACATGATTTTTATGAAAATTTTACAAGTAAAACTATGGGGAAAGCAATTTTTTGATAAATGTCTCTTAACGGAAAAATCACGTTAACAATAAAATGTGTTAAAATATGCTGTCAAAACATTTTAATCCAGAATACAAACAATAACAAACTTTATCGAAGAACAGCTCACACCATTGTTTTCTTTTCAAATTTAATATGAAAATCGTGCCGCCTTCCTTTTTTAAAAAGAAAAAAAAAACAAAGTTTGATTCAATATGGCGGATTCCAGATGGTGTACAAAAATTTCAATTTACAAAAACGTATAATTTTTAAACAATGTAGATTCACATTTGTTCATATCTTCAAATACCACTAACAGTTATGCTATATAAAGGTGTTTCCCTAATGGTGTACAATAATGGAAAAAGGTAAAAGGGATGATAAATTTATATGTGTATAGGTTATTCTGTAAATGTAAGAATGTATATATTGTAATATTTATGTAAAAATTTATAAGTAGGAAATATATATGTTATTTGAAAGTAAAAATGACAAATATTTGTTTCAAGCTTGTATGAGTGGCATTTATATTTCATTTGACTTATATGTTATTGACTTAAATGTTTATTTTAAGGGTTAAAAAAGTGTTGTTTCTGTGAACGCCTTTCATATTTATTTTCTCGTATAACAATTTGTATTATTATTTAAGATTTGTTTTGTATACATTTTGTTATTAAGATCTATAACAAACTTACAAATTTTGATTTACTTAAATTTAAATTGTTTTTAAAAAAATTAAGAGTTATAATTTGTTTTGTTTAAATTGATTTTTTACTTAGTTTACTTTTATAAATACACTTTTCCATATACACACTCATTTAAAAAAACGTGTTTTCAATATATCTTTTCAGAATAATATTGACATTGAAATGTTAAAAAGTGTGTTTGCTTGACTTACTTGTATCTTGATAACTACTTAGGTCTAAAACATAGATGATGTGGTCTACAATTGCATCTTTTATGAAAATGAAAGAGAGTAATTTAAACAAAGGTGTTTTAATATATCTTTGCAGAATAATATTGATATTGAAATTTTAAAAAGTGTGTTTGCTTGACTTACTTGTATCTTGACAACTACTTAAGTCTAAAACATCGATGATGTGGTCTACATATTGCATCTTTTGTGAAAATGAAAGAGAGTCAGGTAGTCTAAGTAGTGCAGCATACTAAAACATACAAAAAATAACAATTCAAAATGACTTAGTTTCTGGTTTGTACTCTAAAGTCAAGTATCAACAATTGTTTTGAGGGGGGGGGGGGGGTGAATTAACAGATCAAGGTTTTTAATTATTTAAAATACTCAAGCTAATGTAATTTGTAAGCATTTATATTAATTAATTCTGTAACAATCTAATTGTACTTCATAAAGCTTAACCTCTATGTAGAATTTTGGTTTCCTGTTTAAAAAATGTACATTTAATGGAAAGGCTCTCACCAGAAAAATAGGAATAGTTAATATTGTAATTATATTACATGAACTACCCTACCCTCAGATTATAATACAACTTTCTGAGGATTTTGGTCATGCCATCAGCATAATATAACACACAATAAAAGATTATTAATTAATTTTGTACAGTTTTTAGTTTGTGGATTTGCAAACATTTTGATATTTATTTGGAATTTTTGCTTTATTATACATTAATATCTTAACATAATATCTGCAAACTTAGTATCTCTTTGGTACTTAAAATAAAATAGGATTTTAGAGTTCAAAACTTGAGTGTAACGAAAGAAATATATTTTATCTGGAAGGAAAATTATTATAATAAATACATTTACCCAAAAATTCATATAACATATTATTTTTGGTTGCAGCTAATAAATAGAACCTTTTTTTAATACTTGATCTTTTATGAAAAAGCTAATTATTGAAACTTGTGAAAATAACAAATAATCATAAAGTATGTCATTTTAAAAGTTGTTATTTCATTTTCATGCAATTTATAAACGAATAGTGTAATGTATTTTATACGCCGTTAATTATTTGTGTATATTAGACAACTCTTGTTATTATTAGCAATCTCTATTTCTTAATTTTTAAAGCAGGAAAACTGGTATTATTCAACTCAAGAAATATTAAAAACTATTGCTTTTTAATAGAAGTATTTAGTTTACGTACAGATCCCATTGAATTTTATGTTACCGTACTCTTAAAAGAACTTGAAAACGTTTTTAATACTTAAAAGCACTTAGTGTAATTTGCTTTGCTTGAGTGGATTCTTGCCGAATACGGCGTTCGGGCAATATTCTAGTCACATCTGCATCTAAATTGCATAAGGCAAAGATTTCAGGAGATGTCATATAATGGACGTAACAAAAATGCTCAATTGCTCATAACAAAATAATATTTTGCTCTTCTTATTTTCCGTCGTTTTAAATTAAATGTGTTTACTGAAATTATTCACATATATTTTTTTAACTTTTGATTAAAATATTTAATATTATACCGTTGTGTATGAAATTCTTGTCGACTAGACGGCAACGGCATCCCAAATGTTCTGTAGATTTAAAACTGAAATTACATCATATGTCATTAATTATACATTTTCAAGGCATCCATTGAGAACGTACCTCTAAAGTTTGTCGAAGGGTCAAGTCTGGAAAAAATATATCTTGTTGTAAAACGTAACAAATTTTCCTTTTCCATCGTTTGTTCAATCTTTCTCTGTTTAGTCTGATATTCCCAGAGTCGAGCTTTATCCGCCCCGCTAAACAGTTGAGAAGAGTCGTCTTGCCGCATCCCGATGGACCCATGACGGCCAACAGTTGTCC
>JAGFPH010000209.1:352662-374105 GCA_018207615.1 Philaenus spumarius
TTTTTTTTTCAAAGATATTTTAACAATCAACGTTAATAACATTATAGTAATATGGTGTTCTTATAATTAATTAGTATAGTAATTATTCAGTAATTCTGTGAGTAGGCCTACAGAGAAGAGATTGTAAAGGTAATATAGAAAGAAGACACAAAAGTAAAAAAGTTTAAGTTGTTATCAGCATTTTGTTACTAGAACAAGCTCAGTTCAACATTATCAATCGGAACTCTAGAAAGTTGTTGTTTATTATTAAAGAAAATGTAACAACATTTCACGATACGGAAGTTGTTTATATAGTTTCAACTCAATAAAAGAATCAGTTATTGGAACAGAACAAGTTTATAAATAGCGACTTGACGTTATTTATAGAGGTTGGAAAGTCGGCAGTCGTTCCTTTCACCGGTTAAAGGAATAAGGACAAACGCCTACTGCGCAGTTTCCCTTGCACCGAATGCATCGTCCCGTATTGATCGGAAAGGTCATCAACCCAATGCGAGGTCATTCAAGGCCAGAGGGTTTCTTACCCCCATCCCAAGGTCGTTCGTGTTTACTCGATGCACTTTCAGTGTTGATTTTATATTTTCTGCTATACACCTTCGGTATCTGTATTTTTATTTACATTAAATCGGTGGTAAATTTTATACCATAACACCACTAGAGTTTCAAAAATGGATGGAATTTACTTCTTATTTGACAAATTAATATTTCAAAATAAAAATTTAATCAAATTAAACTTTCGATTAAAAAACTTTATTCTAAATTTTAATCACAGATTTGTTTCGAAAATATTGCCTAATAAAAATACTGAAATTCCAGTTATTAATTTCGTAAAAGTTAACGATACTTAAATTAATTACCACACTAACACAAACATTAATATTTGTCAGTACATTTTGCTTCCACAATCAACACTGAAATGTGATACACCTTGAGAAGACGCGAGTACTTAAAAAGTTAAGTGCTAAATCAAGAACGGAACATTAATCCATAAACAGGTGTCCAATAAGTCCGAACTTTGAAACAAGTATAAATAAATAAATGAGCTTCTGGGTATCTTTATATGACAAAGGGAGATGCATTTAAGTGCTAAATCAAGAACAGAACATTAATCCATAAACAGGTGTCCAATAAGTCCGAACTTTGGAACAAGTAGAAATAAATAAATGAGCTTCTGGGTATCTTTATATGAAAAGGGAGATGCATTTTAGTGTAACCGACCGTTTCACCACTTAAACCAAAATGGGGGGTTGAGAGGGTAATTCAAAAATCTTAAATACAAACCACCATCATGTGATACCTGATTTTAAAGGGCTTGATAAATGATGAAGAATGGCACACATTAGTGGTCTCTACTTAACCCTATTGAAAATGGCGGCCAGTCAAATTTTAAATGTCCTATGTTAACACAATTTAATTTACGTTACAAACACTATGGTCCAGTGTAAATGAATAATGGTTCTTTGTATGTTATTTATTTAATCCAATCAGAGGGTCATTCAAAATCAAGTACTAAACAAATATTTACACAATTTGGCATAAGCTTAAGGCTCGGCTCCCTACATTCAAAACGGCGAAGTTGGTACCAATTGCAATGTTAAATAACCAAAACATACCTTCACTATTAAGCATATTTTTGTGTAGTTTTTGTAAAGAAACGAAAGCTGTATTTTTTTTCTTAAAGTAAAATAGATTGTGGTTGTTGATTGCTAAGGTTTTTTGCGATATCTCTTTTTGCAACTGAGTAAAAAATTAATAAAGTTTACTATTTTTTACTATTTATATCATACGTTTATGAAAATAATAAAATGGTTTTTGAAAACGTATTTAGCAATCAACATCCGCATATGACAGTACTTCAAAATGAAACCAAATTTTTAATTTATTCCACGAATTAACAGAAAAAAAATACTTATTCTGTAGCATTGCTCTTTTAGGAATCAGATTCAATATGGCGGACAGGGTAGCGCCCCCTTAAAAAAGGAACGAATAAACTTGCAGTTTCTAGACACATCAGGTAATAGTCTTCTACGTTGAAAGCATAACTACTGATACCAATCCAGTGATAATAGCATCCAGTGTATTTAAGCATTTAATCTAAATTTAGAATTAAGGTAAGTCTTTAGCTTTATTACTAATGAAAGGTATTGTAACGTAAGTAGGCCTAATTAAAAATATGTGTTAAGGGTCTTCTATACATTGCGTAAAACATCAAAAATATGCACTTCGTATTACCGTGTTTCGGACGCCGTTTTTCAACTTAAAAAGTTGTGAAACATCTTAAATTGTTCTTAAAGGCTTTGTACTTTTGTCTTATACCTCATAATTGAAAGAAATCGTCGGCAACTCCTTTTAATCAACAGTTGAAATGAGTAAAAATCGATTATTTTTAACGCATTTTTTGGGAGTTTGAAGCAATAATTTCAATATTTTAAGGTAACACGTAAAAAATATAAAGCCTTCTTTATAACTTAAAGTAGTTTCCCAGATTATTAATTTATAAATAGAATCCGAAACACGGTATTACGAATGCATGTTTCAACGATTTTGCGGCTTGAATCAGGCCTTTTGCATTGAAATCATACTGTACACTCGGGAGTTTTCTTCAAGGTATAGAAGACCCTTAATAAGATGTTTTCAACTTTTACTGGCCGCCATTTTCGATAGGGTTAAGAAAGAGACCTTTAATTTTTGCCATTCTTCTTCATTTATCAAGCCCTTTAAAATGAGGTATCACTTGATGGGGGTTTGTATTTAAGATTTTTGAATTACCCTCTCAACCCCCCCCCCCCATTTTCGGGTAAGGGATGAAATGGTCGGTTACACCAAAATGCATCTACCCTTTGTCATATAAAGATATCCTGAAACTCATTTATTTATTTATACTTGTTCCAAAGTTAAGGGGGAGGGGACATTTTGGACACCCGATGTGTATACCTTCCTTTGTAGATAATAAAGGGAAATTTCCTTCTTGTAGGCCTATATAAAGATAGAAATATACATTTAAATTAAACTTATAAATTCGGAGTAGTTTATGTTGGTCAAAATGTGTTGTCTATCATTTAAGATTAATTATTATCACTCGCACAAGAATTAGGTCTGGTTGATTAAAGTTTCGCGTTGAAATAGATTCTGTAATATATCAGCCAGCTGAGTTCAATATCCGATAAAATCGTTGCACAAGAATAAAACATGCATAGTGTTGTGTTCTCTCAATCCTTTCAGTATACTGTAATAGTTTAAAGCTTTTACAGACGATGCTGATTTTAAGGATATTCATCTTTAAAAAAATATAATATAGTTTTATTCATATTTTGAAACCGTACAAAATTGTTTTTGTTGCATAAAACAACTTTACGATTGTTTTTACTGACGAAGTAAAGCGTATTTTAAGTTTGAACTCAAGTCGCGTTGTTGCATTTCCACCCCTCCTCTTCTTTCACGCCGTGCAATAACCGACCTCAAGGTCGACCCACCCTCTTATAAGTGTTTACCTTATCGTTCATGCACGTTTAATTTATAGTTTGCGTATACAATTTGTAGTTCAAGACTATTTACAACTGCCAGCAAGGTTAAGTATTAATAGTAAATGGAATAAGAGGAGCAAACCCCTAATTAGATGTAATCCTCAAAACCGTAAAAATATGTTTTGAGCCACCATTCCATGCGCTCGCCTGGCTAGTTTTATTTCTATTTCTATTTCAATAAACTACGCAAATAAAAAATCCTAAAAATTGCCTTATATTTGATCTTTTTAAAATGATTCTTTTGCATTAGCCTACCTACACATCATTAGGTTAGGTATTACGAAACGCGGAAATCCCTAAGAGCTTTGAAGATACTAAGTATGTATGACCTTAGCCATATCGCGGAGAGTAATATTATTTTTGTTTTAATAACAGCTTATATACTTGATAGTTTTAGACATTAGAGTTCTATTGAGGCGTACTTTTAACCTTAAATATTTCCAAACCTAACCGTTTAATCGATTGTAAAATTGTTAAAAGGAAGAAAGTTTTAAAAATCTCAACATAATATGAATGTACATAAAATAATAAGAAATGTATTTGAAAATTAAAGGTGTTCAACTATTCGTTGTACCATAAAATACATACATATTTTTTGAAATCTAGATTATTCTAAAGGCATCACGAAAGTGTCAAACAAGACAAGTATCCTGACTGTTAAAGCCAGATTACGGTGTATAAGGGTCGCTTATAGTATGCCTTATGAGCTCAAATACAAACTACGTGAGATGGAACTATTTGAGTTATGGAACCAGAAGCAAAGCCAACAATTGCATGAATACCCCACCAACCCCTCTTATTATAAATTAGGGTGTAGTTATGACTTACAATATCCTGTACATAAGATAGTAAATGGAGAAGGTTACTATGCACAATTCTATAACGCAGAGAAAATAACTTTTTATCACATTCTTGAATATTCACAGCATGGTTTTCAAAACCAACCAAATTACATTATATATACCATAGATATAATTCTTAGATCTGTTTAACATAAAACTTAAAAGTTCAATTTCTGGCAATGCACATAAAGGGGAGGGGAGTATTGATTTAATTTAAAAAGTGCTAGGTTTGTTTTACTGTCTATTATACTTTAACAATATAAAAATATAGTTTACACAAGCGCTAACGTAGGTTATAAAGCTTGTTTATAGTTTTATAATACACGCTACTTAGTGAAGTGTTACTTTCATAGCCTCCTGCAATACGAGATTACAGTGAAGCCTTTTAAGAGTTAATCTGTTTGAAATAAATTGCGTAATTGCAGTCATGAAAACCATGTTCACGCTTTAGTTAGTGTCAAATTAAGCGTATAATTAAATGAGAACTGCGCCGAGTAAAACCTTCTATAGTACGCTCCTTAATTGCACGCAAGGAGTACACGTGTAATGGTGTCTTTGTTTCATCAAATGGACGTTATATATAACTTGAAAAATATATCACATTAACTTCCACTAAACTGACTTAATTATACAAATACATACACATTCATCCTACACACGTTGAACTATTGTGTTTGAATAATTTAAACTTCTAAGTGAAATTTCGTGAAAACTGTCCACTCACTACCTATGTAATATGTATACTGTAAGTCTAAAGTGTATGGCCTCAAATTGGCGGCAAAAATATTGAAATTTAAAAAATAAAATTTTAAGAGATAGACTACGTGAAAGTTTAAAATGCGCATCTCATGCAGCGGATGTAAATGGTCAGTGTTGCAACTTTAGTCAGCAGTTCACTCTCATACCTCTAAACTTCCATTTAGGCTATATCCTCCATTAATAGGCCTAGATGATTTCATCATTTGAAGCAATTTAATATTCTAAATTTTAGGTTAGTTTTGTTTTAGGAGTAACAATATTTTATTTAGACTGAATTTGATTAACCATCTTACACCTAAGTTAATCTTTTAAATTAATTAATCTTAAAAACAATTAATCCTACACTTTTAATTTATAAACATAAATAATTATTAAATAACTACATTTATCCAATGATGGAGATGGAGCAATCTTTCGAATTACTAAATCCATTCTAAAAAGACCTCCTCATGTTTTTTTTTGTTTTTTTTATAACACGTTTCCACTAGACCTAAACCGCTGCATGTGATGCCAATATATAACCCGGGAATCGCGCCCACTTGCCCAACATGTGACGTTTCTATGCATCCAAATTTGAACAGGTCAAAGTCCAAATAATCGTAAACATGTTGTTCAATTTCTGATGGTTCAATGGCCGAAAGTTGAGCATTCGTTGTGACCCAAACAATTAATTGGTTCGACCTCGCATTGGGTTGATGGACGAAATATTGGCTGGCCTACGCACCGTTAAACCCAAGACCTAGGCTATGTACGCGATGTCGGAGCGTGACGAGCCGAGTAGTGGAGGTGTTTTTCCATTGCTACGTGATCTAAATATCTACAGAGTATTTTAATGTTACGTGTTTTAAATGGGATGGTGAGGCGGCCCAATAGTACAATGGCGTTACATTAAAACAATGAATTTAATGACCCCAACTTAGATAGGTCTACTGAACTGCGAGTAAAATAAAATAATTCTTTATATCAGGAACTCCAAATTGTTGTAGTCACGAAAGGAAAACTGGTAAATTTGTTTAAATGTTTCGATGACTTATCGGATTGTTAAAAAATATGTTTAGGCTTACAATTTACATAATCACAAACTAGTAATGTTCTGACTATATCATAAATCTGTTTCAATATTTAAGAATTACATATTATTATTAAATTAAGTAGTTTTGTAGAAATTACTTCTATAAAATTAATGATTATGTAAGCATTGGCAATCTGAACATAAACGGAAACCCAATTAGAATGAAAATTAATTTTAAATAAAATTAGCGATAAATTACTTTTGATCGTTAGAAATGTATATAGTGAACGTTATTTTTCTAAACCAATGCAAATTGTTAGATAAATTAAGTTGATATTTTTAAAAAACGTTGAAACTGCAATGAATAAGGTGTAAAACAATCATTCTAATGTAACTTTACTTAAAACATCAATCACATACATATACTTACGAAACGGGCTGATGATATTCCTTAGCGCATGAGTACAAGAAATACTTAAACCCTTCGGAACCCCAACCCCACTGTAAACACTTTGAGGCACACATTATCATGCTAAGCCGATAATGAACACATTTTATTCTAAGGATGCTAAAAGCAGAACTTGTTTGGTGCGAGGTTAACGGGTGTGTTGAAATCTACGGAGCTCGGTAAGAAATGAGAACGCCACACCTGACAAGTGACTACCGAATCCCTTGATTTCCGGCGACAGCAGTCCTCGTGTGGGAACTCTCAGGATGTTCGTTGCTTAGTCTGCACATCTCGCGCGATTCAAAAAGTTAATAGATCCTTTAAGTCATAAACAAATATATTTGTAGAATGTGCATTGATTGTTCCAACAAAAGTGTTTATGTTGTTCTATTCAGACTAGTACGTAAAACATGAAAATGATTTCATGGAACCAACAAACTATGCTAACTATTTTTTTGTAGTTTCCCCCAAAAATTACAATACTTTAGAAAAAAATGTAAAACCTATAAGTAAAATAAAATGTTTTCTCTAGTTAGAACTCGCAATTTCCCCTAAAAGATTTAAAAATAGAATTAATTATTATGTGTATTTACATAATTTCATTTTGTCTTAGTATAAACTATAAAGAACATTTTTAATTTAATTACCATTAGAAATTATATCGATGTATACGGGAGGTAGATATATAATTGCCCAGAAAAGTTTGCTTACCTTAGATCTACGTGAAATATAGACAAAGTCCATCCATTATAAAGTATTTTATTCATTTTGAGGATGTTAAGCCACCGGAACTGAATTGTCTATAATAATCTAACCTTACAGTATTTTTAGTTCCTTATTTTATAAATTGGATTACTAGGATTATAATCCGAACGTGTCGTGTTAATGTTAAACGTTTTAAATAATAATTGGGGGGTGTTTTGTGCGTGTTAGAGACGTATGTTGAACGAATGTCACGCTAACAAGTGTTTTTTTTTCATGGATCTGAATATGACCTTGGATAAGAGGTCAAAACTATACGAACCGATAATTATAATAATGAACTAAAAAGACTGTAAAGGTAAGAAACCTAGATTATTATTATAAACTATTGGGTAAGTCCATCTCGAAAAATATATTCTGTAAATAACTGTACGTAAATATTTACAATTCCACTGTTTATCTATATGGAAATGTACAATTTACAAATTCAGCACATTCACGTATTTTCAGCATTATTTTGACAAAGCATAACATTTAGTACAATGTCATCTAAATTCCGACACAATAATCATAATTAAATCACACATATTTTACTAGAGGTCGGTATTTGAAATATTTACGCAAGTACGAAGAGTTGTGCTTAGCTGGCTTGTGTAAGGTTCTCAAGGTCGGGGACTTCCAAGCTTCGTGGAAATCTTTCTATAATTCCATGAACTGTTTTGCAGCGTCTGCAACTAGACAGGAAATGGCATCACAGGCTAGATCAAGTTCAATACGAAGTTAATAGTCGAGAGAGGTAATTGTCTATTTTTTAATCCAATTAACTCGAAAGAAAATGTGTATTGTGTTCTGCTCTATTATTTGAGTAATATATAATGAAGGATCTGTTTCAACTTCACCATTAATTTTAAAAATATTAATTTTCAACTTCACCTTCTTATTTTTACTACACAATTTATCTCTAATACGTTTTTCTCTCTCAATATCCCAAACAGATGATCACATGAATGTGGTAAAATAATGCAGTTTACAAAATAAAACTCTTATTTTTTAAGGGGAAATAAAATATCCCCATTTCGACACGAAGACTAAAGGAATCAGTATACTTAAAATTAATGATAATAATCAGAAATGTTAAAAAAGTGATGTTAGATTTATTTCAACTTGGTTATTATAAATGGGAGCCACATATATGACAAGTGACAAAGGATATATAATTCAACAAAGGAGGATAAACTTAAAAAGAAGTGATTATGAAGAAGTAATGTTTAGAAATATACAACGTTTTCATAAATTGTATTTAATTATAATTGATTAACAAAATAAAATACTATATACTATGAACAGCAATTGTATTAACATAGTACATTTATAAAAAATTAACGACAAACGCGAAAGACCAACGAATACTATGTTAAGGTCTGTTATGCGCGGTTACTAGAGAAAAAAAAAAACAAGTCAAATATTCCACGCAGAACACGTTCATTAATTATTGTATTTGTGTACATTGAAAGCGGACGATGCATTTAGTAATTAATTTCAATAAACAATTTAAATTGGCTGCAGTTCAGTTGCTAATTTAATTAGAACTCTCAGCTTTAGTTGCAAATACACGCTGATTAGATTACATGCGAAACTCACTAAGTAATAATTGTTCGAGATAACTCAAAATGCAATTGTGTAAACATATGTGTAATTGAATAAATATAAGGTTCGCCAAGAAATGTAAAACTAACAAGATTATAATAAATTCATCGTAATAAACGTTTACACTATAAACCAGACTTAGCTCATCGCAGCCTGAAGTGAATAGAGTTCTTCGGAATTCATTTATATAAGTAATTTTATACTAACTAATACGTCGCTGTCGATTTGACACGACGTATTTTAAAAATAGTTATTTGAAGTACGTTTTAGAATAGTACGGCTTTGATTTTCTAGTCAAATGGAATTTGACCAATTTAATCCATTAGTTTGCATTCAACATAAATCTAAAAATGTGGTAACTAAAATTACAGACGAAGACTTAGAAATATATTTAAAAAAATCCAAATGAATTAAAAATCCAAATGAATTAAAAATCCAAATCTAGAGCTTTAATGATCTAATGATATTTTCAATTCTCAAAATTGGTAATATAATAATATGGCAAGAAAAAAGTAAAAATATAATAATAATTGCAGTAAATTAGTTTGATATTTTTTACCATTTTAAAAGTTAAACGAACAGCTTATAGAATTGAAATCAGGAGAGAGGGAGAGAGAGAGCGCGCTAAGTACATTAGACAGATGAAGTGGGGGCGGGGGTCGTTGAACTCTCATTTCTCTACTGGGTCAATCCACACCCCAACATCTGATCGTATTCTGTATCGTGCTACATGCCAACCAACCAACATTCTACCTTTTTTTTCTTTTTCGATAAGACGATCTACTCATTGCTGCTTAACGGAGGCTGTCAAATTTAGGTCACTTTTTGACCTCGATCATTTCCGTTTCTAGGTCTCACCTATAATTATGATTAAACAATAAGTACAGTATAACTCGATGACAGCATCCGTCCATTCAGTGAAGGGACCATCGTGAGTTCATTGACCTCATGCTTATCGCAAGTGAATGCTGTTGGTTATGAGTATGCCCCGATCTCGAGCTAATGTACATTATTGTATTACGCATCAACTGAAGCGGATTGAAACAGATACATCCGCCAAATACTGCTGTACTTACGATCCCACAGTAATACCAACATTAAAAAATTAATACTAGGTAAAATTACTATTACAGAATATCTCGCTGAGAAAGGGAAAGAGTTTTAGGGTGAGTTCTATGGATGCAAGAAAGTTCAAATAAAATACTTCGAAACTCGTTAGTTTACAAAATATTTACAAGAGGCAAAAGAGTGTGCTCACTAAACGAGAAATAAAAATGTGTTTAATTGTTTTTTGTAAGCCTGAGTATAATCAAATTCAACAAAACACCGAAAACATAATTTCTCGGTGGTTATCTTCAATACTTGTCTGAGGATCGAAACTTGTCTGAGAGTTATGGTAATTTGTATTTAATTTTGAATAGATTGGTGTAAATAAAGTCATTAGAAAGCTTTTAAAAATAGTGCGAAATATGTCGGAAAAATCTTTTGTATAGTATCAATCCAAATAAGACATTTTAATATTAGAAAGTAGGCCCTATCTACGTAACAATTTATTTTTAATACGTAATTTTCGATGTATAAATATATCGAATTTGTTGTTTGGATAAAAAACTAAGCATTTTAGGGTTTATGTTTATATAACATGGCTTTAACCCACTACATTCTTCATATTTTTATTTTTTTAATATATTTCTAATGAAAGTGTAACATACATTATAATCATGGTAAATAATATTAAATATCGAAATCAAATTATTATATTTATGATTTATCAGGAGTTAAAATAAAGATTAAAATAAACGGTACGAGGAACTGGCACATACTTTCTCACAAACACATTTAATTATTAAACAGATTCACTGTAACTTGTAGGGTGGGTAGGAGATGTGATTTTTTAGTAGAAGATTAACTAATAAATATTCTTATTATTATCTAGAGAGAAAACTATTCGATCGATTTCGAACAAATTTGCACCAGACACGTCAATATTAGGCCTGTATAGATGCATGAAAAAATGTTTTGAAAAACAACCCCCTTTATGGCCAAAAAACCCCCAAAAATCAGTTATTATTATTATTAGCTAAACGAGAATTTTTAGAGAGACGCGGTTTTTTGCATATGGTAGGGTACATAAGGGATACAAATAAGCAAAATTTTATCAAAATCGTTAGTGCCGTTTTTTTATAAAAAAATAATAACTGATTTTTTTTTGGGTTTTTTGCCAAAAAGGGGGTTGTTTTTCAAAAATTTTCAAAACCGTTTTTCGTGCATCTGTACAGTTCTACTTGACATGTCTGGTTCAAATTTGTTTGAAATCGATCGAATAGTTTTCGCTCTAGCTTTGTATACATACAGACATACAGAATACATACAGACAGACAGACATTTTGTACCATGTTTTTGGACTCAGGGGGTCCCAAAACGGATATTTCCACAAAAATCTCAACATCGATTTTTTTTGCGATCACTATACTTTCGCTATACTGTATAGTGAGAAAGTCAAAACAACATAACTTAGGCCTTCTCCTAAACACAAACCTAATCTATTAATTAGAAATATAAATTGTTTTAAGGGATTGAATGGAAATACACTGTGAAATAGCCTATGAGGAAAGTTTAGAGGTACCTTTAAGGATCGAATAATAATTTTGAGCCAACACTGTAAATTTGTAATTGGGTGAGCTATGTATTTTAAATGAATAAATAGCACTTTTTAAAATATTTTTGGCCTAAACGGTCTTTTAAATTATTGGTAAATTTCTGTATTTTCCCACCAACTTGATGTCATTACTGATTAGATTGATATATAATATGGGCAGTGGGAATAAAATGTATTACACCTCAACGTCCATTTAAATTATTTTTTAAATACATTAGACACAAATTCTGATCCTCTAGAATTTCAAAATAGCCTACTACATTTAAACGAATATTTTATTTATATCATTCTACTCCGAGTTAAATAATGTGAGAAACGTTGTATGAGGCAAGCCACAAAATAATGAAACTTTTATCTGTTAGGTTAATAAACTAATAAAAAGACGTTTTAAAATAATATAAGCCGGCATATCTCTAACTTGATAACGAGTTTACTGTACTGGTATAAACTAAGCTCGCTCTACACAAATACAACCCGTTGTTCACAGGAGAAATATAAAGACGGTTGAGGTAGACTGGCAACAAACAAAAAGGAATGTTTTCAGCTGTGTAGTTTTCCACGCATAGAAGATGTATTATTCACTCAACTATAACTAAGCACAGTTGATACGATGGCACCATGTTTCAGAACGTAGCCGGTCACCGAATATTTGTGTTTGGAGTGTTGCCTGTGTATAAACAAGCAGTTAGCTGACAAGTTATTTTAGTACTGTATTTTCACTTCGTAGCACTTCTGTACATTATTACTGGGTCAATGCAACTTTGTAATTATTACGCGTTTCAATGTTCTAGGTATTTAATAAGCAGTGTGGTTTACAGGCCTTGAGTGTAAACGAATGTGTACCCTAAAGATGTTTGGATGGTACGATAATTGTTTGGTATGAGGACTAAATCGTAATCATAAAGAAATATCCTTCTGTTTTATGCTGCTTTATGTTTTGATCGAGTAAATTTATTTAGGGGACTAGTTATCAAGTATTACGCACCTTCTATTATCACTCACTGACGAATTATTTGTAAATCAAACATGTCCAATCATGCAATAAAATGTGGTAATTAGCTTACAACATATTGCTAAAAAATGTTACTGAATGTGTGAAATTTAAAACAACTTGGAAAAACAGAGAGAAATAATTTGATTAAATATTCAAAGTGTTGTGATTCGATCAGTACTGATTTTTATGATTTTGTTTTGAATTAAGTAGCAGTATTTATCGGCTTATGAACTCACAATACAGGAATACACAATACATTATATAAAACCAAGACAATGCTGAAGAATATACTTTGAATCTTTATCAATTCAATCATAGTTTAACGCAACAAATAGATTATTCCAGAGCCGTCCTTCTTATTATAAATAAGCCATCGTATAGTTATTATAAAATCAAACGTACTTCTTTATTCTGTCAGGAGTATTTTCAACATTATTGTTGAAGTATCATTTGGCTTTCATATCCCATCGTACTCAAGAAATCCTAACATAAAAATATAGCAAATGTAGAATCGCTTGATAATATAATTTGATATAGTTCAACTTTCGAGATCAACCTATGAGAGGTTTTAGAATGACTGCAAGTCTCCTATTAATGATGAAAATTACAATTATGTTTTAAAGAAGTATTGTTTGGCATGTACGTTTTTCGGATATTAGGTTTTCGTAGTTTTGATTACATAATTATCTTAAATCCTTTATGTTCAAAATGTTTACAGGACATACGATGAGTAATATTGAGATATCATATAAAGCAGGTTCAAAATTTCAAAACCACTGGAAGTATTCTTATAATGAAGAGTCGTGTATTAATTTCAGACTTACTGTCTTGTAATGACATAAATAAGTGAAAACAGAGGTCATTGTGAATGGCTGAATATTGTTCTGGTCCATATTTCAATCAAGAAATAATCGGCTAACAAATACTTTTACTAAACAAATGATTCTATTTTGTAAAAATGTAATACATTATTATTTTAAAACGATGTTTAAAATTAAATAACTTATTATCAATAAATAGCTAGAAACTGATTAGGATAACAAAGTGATTACACAAATACATAATTATCACAAATGGACAAATAATCTAGACGAGAAGATCAGTTACAAAAACATATTAGAACAGGAGCATTGTACTGCATTTAGACATTTCTTATTTGTACAATAAGTTGTTCATACCGTAGACTCTCAACGTAGTAGATTTTGGATAAGCAACAAATTCATTCTCAAGTTATCGCAATACTGGAACATCCAGTAAACACGCAAACAGGTCATATTATGACTTGGTGCAGACTATAATAGTATGCAGATTTCCTGAATAGAATTCTAAAACAAAGCATGATGCATAAGTTAAGAGCACATGATCATGATTGAGTAACATTGCCTTATCTTGGTTATATGATTCTTCAGCGTACCGTATCAGCGAAATTATGACGAAATGTTTAAGTACAGAATACCAAAAGATATAATTTTATAGACAGTTCGTGTGTTACAATCGTTAAATCTTCAATTGTTTCGATCGTCCTTGGAATAAAGTTTTCATAACAATATTGGTTTCTGGGACTTTCGGTATAATCCTGATAAAATCACAACACGTTGAATATTTATTTAACGAAAATAAAGTCTTTCTTTCTTTTCCCAAGTTATCTTAATTTCAAACAAACATATTTTTCGTAAATTGCAGAATTTATCAAGAAAGTAATACTTGCGTAAAAACTCATTGCCACCCTTTTAATGGCTAGGATTTACTTCATTATTTTTTTTTAAACGAACTAGTAAAGGTAGTACTTCCATGTCTCAAACTTACTCTTTCAAAAACTTAACGACTCCTCCCACTGATGTCGTTCAGTAGGGCGTGGAGTCGTGAAAATGATCCAGTTAATATGGTCCAGTAGTAGACTAACCTAACCCGCCCACGTACTTATGTAACAGCTAAAGAGAGGTCAGTGAACTCTGTATAGAAAACATCTGTGAAATTAGCCAACGCCAGGTCCACTCGTTCACTTCCGTAACAATACAACCCGGAAGAGATCGATTTCTACCTCAGGTTAAGCAAACACTGTTCATAAAATGTGCTTTTGTCCGAACTCTACACACGCAAACTGTATATTATTCAATATTTAATACTTCACGAGGGTTGTGGGAATAGAATCTAAACGCTTAGTGAATTTAAATTACACGTGTTAAGGCTCGGCTCCCTAAATTCAAAACGGCGAAGTTGGGTACCAATTACAATGTTAAAAAATAACCTAAACATACCCTCACTTTTAAGGATATTTTTGTGTTATGTTTGTCAAAAAACGAAAGCTGTATTTTTTTAAAGTAAAATAGATTGTGGGTGTTGATTGCTAAGGGTTTTTGGCAATACCTCCTTTTGCAACTGAGTAAAACATTTATAAAATGTACTATTTTTTACACTTTATATCATACGTTTATGAAAACAATGAAACAGTTTTTGAAAATGTTTTCAGCAATCAACATCCGCAAATGACAGTACTTAAAAATGAAACCAAATTTCAAAATTTATTCCACGAATTAACGGAAAAAATGACTTATTCTGTAGCATTGCTCTTATGGGAATCAGATTCAATATGGCGGACAGAAAGCCACCCCTTAAGGTTTTTAAGTGGTTCAATTTTTTTTTTTAAACTCGTGGGGGCAAAGGACAGGGATTCGTAAGATCACCGTGGATGTATCTAAGACCTAAACTACTTGTGGGGCACACTCTTGGCCCTTTTCTTATACAATTTGTCCCTTATAATTTGTACAATTTTATTAGGAGGTCATTGATATATTTTCCGGAACTGCGTAGTATGCTACCGGTACTACATTTCCCGAATAAAAGGTGGAAGTTTTTTGTTTTGTTTTAAATGATTGTTAAGAGATATTAAAATGTCACGTCAACATAAGAGCTTATATTGCTTAACAATTCTGATTGTTGGTTGAATCTTTGAGCGCAGATAGGTCTTCTGGTGAGTGGTGACCCTATTTGCTGTGCCAACGTTCGAGTAATGAGATTTTTAAAATGAAACGCGATTTAGTTTCTGTAACGCACACATCCGAGTTACGGAATTATAAATATTTTCTTGCGTGCATTTATTTTAATACAATAATATATATATAACAATGGGTTGGATTCAATCTTCTCGTTGGATGCAAATGTTAAGGGTTGTCATTTTATTATAAATGCACTTACTGAGCTTTCAGTGTTGTAGGTTAAGGTATGAAAACATAACCTAAGCTCTACTTACATCCAGAACGTATATTGAACGATATCAATCTACACCCTAAAATACAATTCACGTAGTTTAACTATTGGTTTTGGTATCTAAAGACAAAATATTTTTATACCAGAATTGTAATAAACTCTGTTTAGCAAACTAGTGCATTTCATAATATCTTGGCCTGACACAACTATAACAATTGCCTGCTTGGAGCGAAGGCGAATACAATTATGTGCATTTTTGAAGATTACATATTTATGTATTTACTATTTATATTTTCAAGGACTACATGTACATATTTTGTTATACTGTAAAGTATAAGTTAAATGACAGTTGGGATTAATAGTGTTTATTAGCAGTTGCAGTTGTGGGCAGTCACTTTCTGCTCGTTCTAAAATATAAATCTTATTTTCCTTATTTTCTTAAAGGCCGATTTGTAATAAAATATATGCTACATTATTATTATTAACGATTTTAATGGGTTTTTTATTACGATTTAACTCAAAATCCACTCAACCAAATAAATTACTCATGTGTTAAGAGAAATCAATGTCAGCCTAGTAATACGGGTTAAGTTTCCGTTTTGAATGGGACTGTGCACTCATTGAACAACTTTAAAGTTTTGTGAAAACCCCGATGTTTATGTCTTAAAAAATCAGCTAGTCTTATGTAAAGTTACATCTATTGTTAGTCTAATAATATTTAAAAGAATGACGCTTTTATCTTACCGTGGGAAAATGTATAGCGTAGCCTGGACTTGAATTTGAGGCAACAAAGGAATCATGTGAAAAAAAGGTTATTCTTTTATTTTATTTATTAGTAAAGGTTTTACTGTACTAAGTTAGGGAGGCTGGACTTTTCGTCCCACATGAAAAATGCGGACTTTTCGTCCCACTTTTGGTGGTGGCTACCTGGGTTGGGTTTGATAATGATCTCCAAATATTTCTAGGCGGACTTTTCGTTCCACCCGAGGGAAGGGTTGCAGAAAGCTATCTGACCATCTTTCCCTCATAATACGTTATATTCATCAATTCGTATTTTGATCAAAGAAATTTTAAACTGAAGCTATTTTCAGTATACTTTATCTCATAAATACGAGTGTGCGAATCATTTGTTACTGATTAAAATTTAACTTTTATACTAAGAGAACCACTACGGCAATCGTTCTCAAATTTGTATGCACGTAGATTAGGTTAGGTTAGGTTAGGTTAGGTTACGTTAGGTTAGGCTTGGTTAGGTTAGGTTAGGTTACGTTAGGTTAGGCTTGGTTAGGTTAGGTTAGGTCAAAAGCTTGACCACAGCTGATTTTAATTACGCCAAAATGATTATAAAATTTATAATTATTTTGCCAGTCCAAAGCCTGGATAAAGTGTGAAGGGAATCATGAAATTATAGCGAAACTATTTATGGTTGAATTTACTTAAGTTTGTAAATCTGATAGGTCAAAAAATCCTAATGGATATAAATCGTTATAAAGTATTATGAGGGAAAGAAGGTCAGATAAATTGTTCTATATATGGTCCTTTCTGCAACCCTTCCTTCAGGATGGACGAAAAGTCCGCCTAGAAATATTTGGAGATCATCACCAAACCCAATCTAGGTAGCCCCCCCCCCCCCCCCCCAAAGTGGGACGAAAAGTCCGAATTTTTCATGTCTTATGTTTGTAACAATTTAACTCAAAAACTACTTATCAAATTCGGATGCTATTTTTTAAGGTGTGTTAAGCACTGTCGCCTCAGTAACCTAGCTATTAACTATGCAAAATGTAGACATTTAACCTTATTGATTGTGTGTTACAATAGAAGCACATTCTACATAATAGTTGTTTTTCATATTATTATATGTAGTCTATAATTTATAATAATACTAAAAATAAATTTTTAGTATACATTCTAATCTAATCTAAGATTAGGCGGTTTCTAGAGATACCATCTTATTTAGTACCAGATAGACGCCAGCTTAATTTATAATATTGTTTTTACGTAATACGATTAGTAGGCCTACACGCTTTAAATGATTTCCTGAAAAACTTTGACACAAGGGAAGACGATCGTTATAGCTCATACTTTATCACAAACTGCCCTGACAAGTAATATTAGCAAATATGCAAGCGAAGCACGCGCCTCTTTGAGAGCGCGGCTGCCAGCACTAAGTAGCCAATATAAAATAGTTAATCCTATATTAAAGTTCGGAGTACACATAAGAAGGAATAACTAAATTATCAGAAGAGTTGTTGACGCATTTTAGGGACACGCAAACAATGTCAAATAAAAAAGCAGACATTTTAATGAAGTTCCTAGAATGATGTAATTCCATGTCGCAAACATCCGAATAAACCACAAAGTAAGAAAAGCTCAGTTAGTGTTGCGAGATGTCATTACAATAACGGGTCCTTGCTCAACAAGATTTCGTAAAGAGGTTAATATTATATAGTTAGTTAGTAAGCAGAACAAGGAAGTGACAGAGTAATCTGAATTAATGAGAAATTTAAATAATTGGGAAGACGAATGCGGTCAAATAAACATTAACATGACACGTGGTTGAATGTTTCAATGTAGATTTCTTTAGTTTTAAAATCTAATACATTATTCTAAACTTTATGTAAATCATGAACATTTACTGGTTATCAGTGATTTCTCAGTTCGATTGAAAGTATTGAGATAGTAGAACAGTACAGGATCTTGTGTAAAAGTTAAGGACCAATATTAAAAAGTTTACAACCTTTTATCATCAATATATTCATTTATACAAATTTAAAGATACCTATTCGTTTAACTTCGGAAACATTCGTACATCTTCGTATAACATATAAACATATTATTCGATTATTAATTTCTTCATTATAATATTAATAACTTCTAAATCATTTGATCTAGAAGATAATATTTGTATCTTCCTTTAATATGTAATAACGTATATAAATAAAAAATTAATAAATAGGCCTACAGTTTTAAAATCCTTATAATTGTACACATTTACCGAGTTAAAAATCCCCGTCAGCATAGTTAGGAATTCCTAGATAAAGTCTGTTGTTTTTAAATAGTATTTTTTTGAATAATGATGTATTTCTGATGTGTATCTAATTAATCTGCCTGTGATTTTTTAATATTTGGCCAATAATAGTACAATGTATTTAATGATGTTTATTGTTTAAAAGACAATCTCCATCGATCCAACTCGTGTTTACCCCTAATGTATTCCAACTTTATAAATAAACTTTAGCAGACAATCGTGTCAAAATCCAGAATAAATCAGCAGTTTTATTATTTTTACCTACTTATAAGGCGCTATCTACACAAGGAGCTTAGAATAAACTATTTTCAATGATTTTAAAATTTAAATTCACTCACTACATATAAACTCAGGTATAATATCAAAAATACCACATCAAATTTAAACAAAACATATTTTTAAAAAACCTGAACCGGCTTTAGAAAGGGTTTAACCAATATAAGGTAACAAAAAAATCTTCCCGTTCAATAAACTACTGCATTTAATAAATAAGTCGTAGCTAATTCTGACGTTTGACCTCGGTTTCTACAGTTTCCTGGACACAGCTCCACTCTCTTCCTATCGAGGACACGACGACCAACCTATGGGTGAATGACTTATTTTGTAATACACGCGATCCACTCTTGTGAAATATTTGTTTACAGAATCTAATTGGCTGAAATTATAGCTAAGCTCCGTAAGCGTGCTTGAGATAATTTACAGTTAAGTTGTACCAAAGACAATGAATGATTGTGTTTAAACACCGTAAAGTAAAAAGATCAGGCAATCGGTGATATAAGTGGAAGTGATGAAGGATTGTGCCAAGGTTCCAGTAAAAGTGATCCAAAGTTGGATTGTTAAAGAATGATAGGATCGGGTTTTATTCTTTCAACTGAAATGGGCCAAAACTTAAAAACAATTAAAAAGGTCGAAATGTGTAGAAGTTCAGAGTGGGAATCCAAAAGTATATCATTGTGTACTACTCGATATTTTGTACTTTGGGCTCATTCAAAATGAAATACTGTATGTTCATGTATAAAAACTGCATTCCGTAAGAAAACCTATTTATTTTGTTTTGTGAGCTACAAATTGGAAAGTAGTGAAAACAAGTTCTGAGATCAAAAGCCATAGGGACTTTTACAGTTATTATAAAGATTATTATAATACTGATGAAAATAAAACTCGTAAAAATATTGCAAAACATTAATGGTTTTAAAAAAAAGTCTGATTATTTAAGTCTTATAAAAATACATAAAAATTAGCCCATTCATTTGTTTAGCATGTTATATTACTTGCAATATAAATTCTTCAATCATAATTATTACATATAGGCTGTGTGTAGCACTAGTTAACACTTCCTCTAAAGTATTTAATATTTCAAAATAGATTATATTTTGAACGTTAACAACGACGAATAGACGATTTATGAATAATGTAGTTCTTTAGTAAATTTAAATTAAATAAAAGAAAAAAATGAACACAAAAGTAATTAATTATTTTATTGAAACATTTATTTATCTTAAATCTGAGTAAAGAGATAAATCTGCTGATAGAACAGGCCATTTCTAAATAGATAAGATAGTGGGTTTGCTTTAGATGTGTTTGGAACAAAGCTAAATACAGTAATACAAACAAATAAATAGCCAAACATTATTTCTAGTGTACTTTAGTAAAATCTGAATTTGTTCACATCGTATCATTATACAGACCTCTTAGTATAACTTAAATATAAAATATGTATAATTTTGATTTAATTTATAAGAACACTATTATTCTTTCATTTTACTTTGTGTCACATTTTGACTTTATGATTTTTGTTTAATTTTCCGTTGACTAACTGTTTTAAAAACTCCCTATCCGTTTCAATATTTCGAGCTCTTTAAACGCATGGCAACAGATTCATGTCTTCAATTATGTTTGTCCGCTTTCATTCAAGGGAAGTCTGAATATAACGTTTTGTGCGTAAGAATATCGAATGATTAGATTTCCATGAAAAGCTCGTAAAGAGTAGTTGATCATTAATCGTAGTGTGCGGTCGTGGGAACTAAGTTCTTCATCACGCCTTTTCTTCAATTCTTTTACCAGCCTTAACGGCAACATACACACATAATTTTAATCTTTCAATTACCGTTTATTATTAGTTTTTTTTAAATACAAATATTTACTGTTTCCTTACGTTTAATGTTATTATAATAAAGGTGTAGAATTAATTATAACATCAAATATAAGATGGTCAACATAGGTAAATGTTCATTCATTGTAAATACAATCAATAAACATAAAATATAAAAATATATGTTAAATATAAAAACAATAATTTTAGGTTTACCTAGACTGATGAACCAACATTTTATGTTTATTGAATGTATTTCAGCGCTTGACGATAATATCTGAACTACGCCGGACGGAACAGATCGTCTCTTAATTTAAATTGATGAACCAAAACACATGTACATTCATTGCCATAGGAACCAATTTGTAACGCTTTTTCGTGACTCGTATTTTGTATTTGTCATTGCCATAGCAACCAATTAATAACACTTTTTTCGTTACGCATTACATTTTCTATTTGTTACCTCCTACCGCAACCCGCGTTAAGGAACTTCGTTATGACAAAATAATATGCTACATTTGCAGTTTTTTTA